>JBBPDH010000104.1:16586510-16598090 GCA_037974565.1 Clupeocharax schoutedeni
GTTGGCTGAAGGTCTGGCTACGCGAGACTACATTTTGTGTAATGGTTAGGCGTCTTATATGGGCAAAAGTAATGGGAGCGCTGTATGTGTCTGCTTGTTTTTGCGGGGGCTCAGACGTCCCATTATTTTTGTCCATATTAAATACCTCAGTGCTGGTATTCAGGGGCGTACTGGCGATCTGTGCGTTCTGCAAAAATGCCTTAGATGCAGCCGAGATGCAAAAAACCCACTCTGGTAAAGTAAGTCCCAGTCCGCCCCTGCGCGCGTTTCTGCGGTGAAAGGACAGACTTTCAAAATAAACGGATTTAAAAACCTGCGTTAACGCGCGATAAAATAATTGTCGCCGTTAAGTAAAAAATGCGTTAACGCATTAACTTTCCCAGCCCTAATATATACACATATGTACATAAAATGGAATATAATTTTTTTTTAATATATATAATCACAGGGACAGAAAGCGGGGAAACACTGCACACAAGGCACAGAGGGTGTAAGAGAGGCGTGAGAGGGTAACGAAATAAGGAGAATAAGGGTGGGAAGACAACTGGAAACAGACTGGGAACTGGACAGGGTGGGAGTTGCCTACATTTTGACCAAGTCTCCATCTTTAAGTGTGTAGTCAGGGTCGCTCTTCAAAGGAGAGAAGTGGCATACACAGTTATTGACCGAGACGCAGGTGGGGAACGCAATGCCTGCAAGAAAGACAACCACCAGTCTTCAACACAAGTGCTTTTGCAAAGAGTGTAAGTATGAGTGAGTGAGTGAGTGAGTGTGTGTGTGTGAGAGAGAGAGAGATGCAAAATGTATGCTAGAGGAAAAAAAACTAAGAATACATACAGTACTATGCAAAAGTCTTACAATGCAAATTGTTTAGAACCATGTTTATTTAAACAGTGTGTTTATGCTTGGCAAATCAACATATAGCTTAACAGTGTATGCAAACAAACAAAAAGTTATTTTGCCTCTTGGTGAAATAAAATTACTTATCTCTGCTATGGCTGAACAACAGAGACAATATATTAATATTGTGACTTTACTACTGCATGTTGCGACCGAGACAGCTTTCAATATATTAGACGGCCCATATCACCTTTCTTGAAATAAAAGGCTTGAAGTGTGTAAATATTAAAGTTTCTAAATGGACATAGTACCGCATTCATACAGTCCATATATGCATTTCCAAATCAGATTTTTTCACATGTCACAGATCAGACACATTTACACATGTCTCCTTATTCAGCCTACAGCAGTCTAGCCCCGCCCATTCAGGTAGACGTTTTAAAGAAACTATTTACATAAAAGGCACAGTAACAAAAACATCTGTTTCATTCTAAGGGGTTAATCTGAATCAGTACTGATTAATTATGAATTATACCTTTGGTACACAAACCCTCAAACTTTGTGGATTTATGGAAAATAGGCCTCTTAAATGGATTTTGGCAATTTAGTGTATAATTAAAAGACTGGTTAAAATAATGTTACAATTTTGGATATAAATATCTCAACCATAGAAACACTTATCTGAGGTTAAACTGCATACTGCAGTCTACACTGATCTCAATATTGCAGAAACATTGTGCAGCTATAATCTCTCCTTTCTAAAGCTGCTACGCTGAAAGATCTTTATTTCGCGGAGGCATTCAATTGTTGTGTCTGCTTGCTGTGATACAAAAATATGATTATAGAAAATAACTGTTATAGGCTGAAACAGATTAAACATGACAAGATTCAACAATTACGTAATAACAGTCAAAGGCCTATTCCAATGCATTGTATGGATTTGTTAAAAACCACGCTCGCACATCTAGTTATATTTATTAAAAGACTGATTAGCCAAAATGATATAAATTATTTGTATTTATTCAAACAGAAGTGTTTTCCAAGGAAATAAATGCTTTAATTGCAAATGAACTGCTTTTTATACTCTCCTATATGCCTATATCTTTTGCACAGTACTGCATGTGTTGGTTTCGGCATAAAATTCCTTCCCTGAGCAGGTGCACAAAGTGCTTACTGAAAATCCTACCAAAACATTTCAACCCATCACTCCATCCATGCCTGTTATCACACACGAATCATTAAGATACACAGCGACACATGCCACATGTGTATCATAACTAAGAAAAATATGCAGGACCAAGCATTCCCACTCTGATTCTAGAGTTTGACAAACTGTCTCTTCTTCCCTCTTACCTTTCTTCATGTCTTTCTCCTTCTTAAAGACCTTCCCAGTTTCAGTCATAATGTAAGCATCTCCTTTCTCACACAGGCTGAGGACCGACACGCCTGGCTTGGCCGACTCGATGACCACCTTCAGTGCCTCTGGGAGAGGGGACAAGTGTAGGAGGAAGGAAGAAAGTAGAATAAACACAAAGAGAAGGTCTCATGTCAAACACATCAAAAAAGGGATACACCAATGTCATTTTGGGCCAAGTCTATTATCAGTTACTCATTAGAAAATAGTAGATACAATCTACCAATAATCTATTGTGAGGACCAGAGCCCAACCTGCATACTGCATGTTCAATAAATACAACATCCATCACTGGTTTGAAATATTGGGCAAATGTAGACATAATTCAACAAAAAGCAGATCAAGTAATGATCTGCCAATACCAATGTGTTTCTAGTACGGCTGTGAATAAAACATCCCTTACAGCTAATAAGACAAATGTTAAGGTTTTTTTGTTCATATTTCCAACTCATACATTAATGAGGAAAACAACCACAATCATGTTTTAACCATCAACATTCACTTTTCATGCTATTTTGTGTTCACCATATGTTTACTGAATTTTGGATCATTTCTGAAGAGAGTGCATCATAAGGAGTAGAAGACAGTGCATCAGATTTCACACTCTAGTCTGATAGTTGCTTTAGTTGTGCTATGAAGATGTACTTAAAATGTTGATAGAAAAGTTACTCAGTACTTGAACACTTTATCCTTTGTACTACTATTACAGTGCTTCTTGAAGTAAGGGACTTGTACTTGGATGTAAATAACACTTTTACAAATGTAATGACTAGTCCAGGCCCCTCTCCCTCCACCTTTTGGCTGCAGAGGGTTGGAGAGAGACACCTGTTGCACGGTCAGCGCCAACAGGTTTTTGTACTGATAAAGGACACAGTGGAGAGAAGCATGCCGTTGTCCCACAGATCAGAAGAAAAGACCCACAGGCAATGCAGGTAAAAGGCTCTTCTGTTCTACAATCACAAAGCCTGAGGTCACAGATTGGAGAGGCAGCTGCCCACCACAGATGAGGTTAACACCTGTCAGCACTCTAGTCCTCACAGAAAACCAACTTTGAGGGCACATGGAGGGCCTGCTTTTTGGTCTGGAATGAAATTATGTATTAAACTAAGTTAACCAGCTTCATTACATCCGGTATTCCTGTATCATTTGGTGCACAGGTGTTCAGAATAGGCGCCGTCTTATAGCCAGTCTCCATTAGCAGGGCAGCATGTTAGCCAACCTGCCTGAGTTACCTTCCATGCAGTCTTTTTCAAGCCCTCTTTCGAGCTCTGTGAATATAATATCACTTACATAACCACCAAAAAATATTTCCAGGCAAATAACTAGCCTAATACAACTTGAACCCCCAGGGTGTGTTCATCAGTGCAGCTAGGCTAGCGTGGGAATTACACGAGACTCGGCTAGCTTTAGCCACTTTAGCTTTTTTTAGCGGGACAGGGGATTAAATGTGCATCCTGCAGACTCGCTCTCTGCACGGAATAAATCAGAACACAGGCAGAATCACTGTCCACGGATCAGCATTCAGCCACGAGGACCACAGGGTCCAGTTTTCACTGTCCCATGCGGTGGAGCTGCGTGTAAGTCCCAGCACATGGCGAGCCGTTAGCAGGAGCAGGGGGAGAGCAGGCCGTCAGAGTAGAGCCAGAGCTCTCCACCAGGTCACCCTTCAAACTCCCCCACTTACGGTTCGCAATGTCACCGCCCATCTTGTACTTGGTCACCACCAAGTCCTCCGCGATGGTCTGCTCTTGCTGTTCGTCGTCGGACATGTTTACAGAGGCGGTGGCAGCGAGTCCCGACCCAAAGATCCGAGGATCCGTTCCGACCAGATCACACAGACCAGATCAGACAGATCACACACAGCCGCCCCGCGCCAAGCAACCAGCCCAGCGCGCATGCGCAACCCAGCCTACAGCCCACCCCTCCAAAATACAGGCCCAGGTAGGTGGTCAGCTTAAAACTCCTCACCCACCACCGTTTTAATATCCTACTGCAGAAATACAGGCCTGGTCAGGGGATCAGCTATATCCAACAGTGTCTTTATCCAACACTGTTTTACTGCAGAAATACAGGCCTGGTCAGGGGATCAGCTATAATGTCTTTATCCAACACTGTTTTGCTGTCTCACTCCAAAAATTCAGCTTCAACAAACCAAAATTTACTAGTGCAGTAAACTACCTTATTCCAGTAAAAATGATTGCATTCATTTGTCGTATTAAGAACCGTTCATTTAAGCTAATTCCAAATTAATTTGTAGTACTTAGTACCACTAAAGCAGTTAATACTAGTAAAATTATGTAATTATATAATTAATTTGTGGTACTTAGTACCACCACAGTAGTTAAAATGATTCCTTGTGTTTATAATTGATCTAAAATGGCAACAAACTCCCCTCCCTGAATTTCACTTAAAAAAGACATTATTTTGAACAAGTGACCTCAGCATCGTAGATCTAACAAACCTGAAACAAACTCCCAACTCTTATTACAAAATGTTTATTTCATGTTTGAGATTTCATAATTCTGTATAAAAATACATCACCAAAAGAACATACAGGTAATGAAAGGTACAATTAGAGAAATGAGGAGACAAACGACTTGTTCTGACAAGCTGAACAAAAGTGTATAGCTTGTTAACTGGCCATTTATTTGAAATCTGATCAAGAAATTCAAAAAAATTCCTTCCATACTGGACACTGTCACACGGTACACATGAAACAGACCCCTCAAATGAAGAAACCCATTTGTATTCAGTTCAGGTTATCAAAACTGCTTGGGAAATTGCTATTGCTACTTTAAGTCACATGACTTAACATTTGTTCGACAAGACTAACATTTGTAAAAAAATAAAAATATCCCTGTTTTGGTTTGAATTGAACAGTAAGCTGCCATGCTGTGATGCACAAAGTTGAATAAACAGCTGTAACAGATAAACAGATTCAAAAACACATGTACATTAAAAACACTCCTCTTCATATGTTCCACACAAAAGGTCCTGAGGATGTGAAATATTGACTGACATTTCAATATATTTGCACATAATGATCAGTATACTATTTATAATAGCTCTTTGTCTGGTACTGCTTCTCCTTCACAATGTTGAATAAAGAATAAATTCCAAAATATATTGCAAATTGTGTGTGTGTGTTGAAAGAGATTCAGGAATCATTCATTTACATGAATTACTTTGTTTGTATTGTCTATACCAGGGCTAACCAACGTGGTGCCCCCAAGGACCACATGAGTAGCCCGTGGGCCTGTTCTAAAAAAAGCCAGTGAAGAGCGGCTAACATTTTATTTACTCCTGTTGATATTCTTCCTTAAAGCATGTGTTTTACACATGAAGTTTGGATAAGTTTAGGTAAACATTGTTCTAGTGTATCACACTGGTAGCACTTTGTATGGCTCAGTACCCATGAAGTAGCTCTCAGTTTCAAAAAGGTTGGTGACCGCTGGTCTAGACTGATTTAGTCCAGGTCAGTGCAGTGCTTCATTGATTGTTACTTCTGCTTTGTCAAAGAGGACAGTTTTCTATTTTTGTTTTTTGTTCTGCATTTTGTCACATATTAATTTAATTCAGTGCTCATTCATTCACACCATGTCCCTACCCCACACACACTCCATCCCACCCTCATTTCTGTCCTATGTGCTCACTGCATTTGCTTTAGAATACATTCGGCTGTGCCAGTAGTCAGGGTTGTCAAAACATCGGTCTCCTCCCTCCTTTACCACATTTACCCCTGAATGCACTTTAGCATACGGTGCAATTCTGGAGCTGAGCTGCCTCCCAGTCTCTCTTGCTCCATTCTGCTTGAGGTTCTGGTATTCAGCCCCTGAGCCACCCCCTACTGCCAGCGAGTCCATCTCCTCATATTCATAGAGCTCTCCCTCCCCATTAATCGAGCCCTGCAGCATCAACGAGTGCCTCAGCTTGGGCTGGTGGTTTGTGTAGTGATACTCTTCGTCTTCATTCTCAGCTTTCTCCAGGGATTTCTTGGCAGAAAGATGGGTGTCTGATGTAAGATGGTCACCTTTTTGTAGAAGACTGGATGCTGCTGTTCCTGGACCACTGCAAATGTCCATAAACTCATACTGAAGCTCCTGGTCCAGGTCAGCCTCTGCATACTCTGCTTCACTGGACAGCAGCTCTGCATCACTGCGACTTCTTTCATCTAGTGAAGACTGAGACACCCCTCCACTGCTTTCTGAGTCCTCCATAGATGATCTTTTATTTGGCTGATTGGCTCCCCGTGACCTGGATGTGCCAGGATTGGAACTGCATTTTGATGTTGTTCGCTGACAGTGGTTTTGGTTCTTGCCCGAAATGTGTCTGAGGGGGAGACTCTGATTGTTCATGTACTCATACTCTTCCTCAGCACTGTCATGCTCCTCTAAGACTTCACGCGAATGGGCCTTCGACAACCTCCCATGGGACAGCGACACACGGGGAGCCATGTAAAGCATTGTTTCTGAGGGTAGAAAAGAGAAATATTTTTGATAAATTAATCTAAGAGTACCAAGAGACCTCACATTTTGGCAAATAAAATTGGTTTGGTGAGTGATACATTCTTGTTTAGTTTCATGATTAAGACACAATGATAACAAGTGAATAATCACCTGTTAACATTATAATGTTGGCAGCTGTCTTAAATTTTCTGATTTGCATTAACTTTTGTATAAAATAAAAATCTAAAATTTCCTGGCTGATTGACCACCATTGGGGTAGGTCTCTACATGGGCCGGACGTTTAAAACAAACATGATAAAACGTGGTGTGCAGAGAAGAATTTCTTGAAAGTGGGAGGTGGATTATGTGAAATGTGTTAATATATTTGAGAAATAAGATCTGAACTTGATGTTGGGTCTAACAGTGATATTACTTAATATTACTGATTTCATCCCACAACACAACACCATACCTCTTTCTGGACTTTCGCGAAGTCCTGGCAACACATATCCATTTTGGTCTTCCTCACTCTCTGTACATGGAGAGGGTGTATCAGGGATGGGTGTGTCTGGAGGACCTGATAGACTGTCTCTCTGAGACATGTAGGCACTGTCCTCCCGATGCCGCATCCTCCTCAAGCTGCCAACCGATACAAAGTCTTCACTCATCTCTATTTCCACCACAGTGCCACGTCCCTCTGAGCTCTCAGAGACAGTGCGAGCAGAGTTGAGACGTGAGCGTGGTGGCCACACCGTCTACACCAACATAGAAATATCATAATATTGAGCATAAAGAGCACATATTAATTTAATCAGTGTGTCAAAGGTTCAGTTCAGTGTGGCCATGTTAAGACATACTTGCATAGAGCCCTCAACACTTGGGGTCATTGGCAAGTAACCTGCAGGACACGATGAAGTGAGAGTTGCCTGTGGAAAAAAGGAAGGAGAAGGAGAGAAGGATTAATTTTGATGATTCCACCAGTGGCTCACACATAAATATATTCACAGCTCCTCACAAAAATAATGCAATCACAGACTTATTTTCTGTCAAATAAGAAAAGAGTCCAAAATGTCAGCACTGCTGAGGTAATGATTGTCATATCCCCTGCTCCTTTACTTGACATGAAATCCAAGACTATAAATTAAATTTGATTGTTTTTTCATGCAGTCATTGTTATATGTTTCAGTAGAACAGCACCAGGCAAAACTGCAGACTAATTAGTATGTTTAGATTTGTGCTGCTTTTAGTTTAGTTTAGTGCATTTTCCCTCTGCATTGCATGATTCAATATGTTTTCCTTTACTAGATCTGGAAAAATATGCCATTAATATGCCATTTGAGGCGTATAACATCCTCTGAATGGTGACTACATTACTTTTGCAGGAGTAAACACTGCTATTGACCTGTATCTGCTCTCCCATTCAATTTGCAGGCAATTTGCCTAAGGTTTTCCCTATTTAGACTGTGGGCTCTTACCCTGTGGGAATCCACACGCAATCTGGAGAGACTTCTTGATGGAGTAAGGTACACAGGAGGCGTCATGCCATCTTCCAGTACCTCATCTTCTTGGTCTTCAAGCCCCACACCCAAAACATCCATCTCAGTCCCCCGCTGGTGTGTCTCATCTGTGGGAGGATCAGGAGAAGCGCACTCCCCCTGCTGACAATACATTTACCAATGAAACAAGACCCATAATTCACCACTAGGAGTGTTGCACAACGTTCATCTTTTTGGATAAGTTACAAGACACACATCTAATACAGACAGATTTTGTGTAAGATACTCACGAATTGGTTTGCACTGTTATACTATGTCTGAGTTCTGCACTGCTTTGGCTATTAAAATCTTTTTGTGTCAAAATTGCATTGTCGGTAGTGTAAATATCACAATGCATAGATGATACAGTTTGTGTATTGTCACACCCCTGTTGTACACAAACAAGCTTCATTCATGTAAAACTTATTCACTTGGCCTTACTTTAATGACAAGGTAGCGGAGTGGGTCTCTAGCCATACGGGTGAATTCATTAGCAAGCTCCTTGAAGGTTGGTCGAACATTCTCATCAATCATCCAGCCTGCCAGCAGAAAGCAACGTGTTAGGTTTTCAGCCCTCACATGGTCTTATAAAAGCAATATGAAGAGACTGAGCGGACTCACATTTGACCATGACCATGTAAACGTCTATTGTGCAGATTTGAGGCTGCGAGAGACGTTCACCCTTTTCAAGCAGGTCTGGAACTTCATGAGGTCGCATCGTAGCGTAAGGCTCTGCTCCGTATGACATCATCTCCCAGACAGTCACACCTACACAGAGAAGATGCCAGTAGGAAATAACATTTTAGCCATTATATATTTTTCTATTGTCTTCTATATTGTCACTGTCAAAAAAGAGCCTCACAATTACATTATATGTTACTACACCAGGTGTAAATCTTATATAAATGTTATATAATTCATACAGTTTGTTTTGATTCCTTGTAGTTGTTAAGTAATAAGCCTTAGACTGGGATTTTTGGGAACTGAATTACATTCACAGCTCTTATGTTAAGAATTATTTTCTTGCTCCTGTGAAGTTACAGTTTCACAGATATATGACTTCGTACAACAGTGACAATATGTGTACCCTACATGCTAGATATGTATCCTCACCATAGCTCCATACGTCACTCTGGTGTGTATATCTGCGGAACAATATACTCTCAAGGGCCATCCACTTGATTGGTGTCTGAAAAGATACATACAACACTAGAATGAATACAAGTGATTATCAGAGACTCTGACATATCATACAGGAGTGTCTGGATGTTAGAGCTGTGTTGTGAAGGTACTCTACCTTGACTTCATTGTAGAAATATTTCTTGTCGTCTGGGTAGACCAAGTCAGCAATGCCATAGTCAGCAATTTGGACAATGAAGTCACTCTTCAGTAAGACATTCCGAGCAGCTAAGTTCCTATGGACTATCCTCTGTTCCTCGAGATAATACATACCCTGAGACCGACAGGAGAGGATGAAAAAAGGAAAAAGTGTCAGAAGACAGAGAAAGCCGAGGCAAGGCAGAGGAGATTAGTTGTTTTAATGACCAACAATATGTTCCGGTTCACAGAAATGACACAGATCCTACAAAGACACTTAATTATGCCCCTGTATTTTGTTATTTATCATGTTATTCTCTCAGTTACATTATGAATATATTACTCTCAATGATAATTTGAGGACTGAATTTTGCAGAATGTCAATAATGACCAACTTGTAAAAATGCACACACAGACAGCTCACCTTGGCAATCTGCACACACCAGTTGAGCAGCCTCTGGGGGTTAAGGCTGTTCCTGCGCTGTCTGATATGTTCCAGTAAGGACCTCTGAGGGCTGAGCTGGGTCACTAGCTGTAAAGAGGTGCCTGGACAAATACCTAAGAGACGAACTATGTAAGGATGGTCCAAACTCCCCATCGCCAACATGTGCTAAAAAACAGGGAACATGACTGATTGACTTACTGATTCTCAATTAAACGGGTGTGTACCATACACATATTAAAGGACTATGAATGTGTGTGCAAACTTTTCATTTGTGTGTCTCACATCAGTAACTTCACGAAAGGTCTGTCGCCCTGTCCGGTCCTGAATAGTTTTAATGGCCACTGGAATCTTTACTGTGTCTCCTTCAGGGATCCACAGACCCTGGGAGAGGGGGAGAGTGAGTGAGAAATCAATACAGACAGAGGAAAAGATTAGAAAGAGAGCATATCAAATGGACAGACATTGTGCAATGTACTGTTAATGCCTGATCTGATCACAGATTAATTTGTTTGTTTTGTGACAAAAGTACCTTGTGTACAATCCCGAAAACGCCAGAGCCCAGGAGTTTGATCTTCCGTAGTTCAGATGGTCTGAGGATGCGAGCATGAACTTTTGTCCCTTTTTCTCCAGGATCTAATGGCTCAAAACTCTAAAAATATTTACAAGCAGCACACATTTATTTATTTAATAGTTTATTTATTTATGTATTTAGTTGTTACCTAAACTATTTATTCACATGCCAATATAGGAGCCATTCCACTGAGTGGCAATTTCTATTTAACATTTCTCTTTTTTTATATTGCACATACACATTGCTTGCTTAACTAAATAATTGTTGGTTAAGTTTAAAAATGAAAGCACACCTCTTCACTCTCAAGGTACCTCCTCATGGCACGTTTGCGCTGGATGGCAAGACTCCGACGATACAGAACAATCATAAAAAACAGAAAGAATCCAATCAACATTGCAGCTATAACACCTAACACAACTGCAGCCACCGGCAACCTGTGCAAATCACAAACACACAAACATGATGGTTATGCTCACATACACAATAAAACTGTAATGTAATACTGCTTATGACCAGCAGAGGGAGATACTTACCCAGATGCACTCCTGGAGGACTCCGCACAGTCTCTGAAACCTGGTCCAGTGCACCTGTGACACACAAACACAAATCATTAAGAACATGGACATCATTTTCATTTAAAACTTCAGGCTATGTAATGACACTGGAAATTTGCTCTTTTACAAGACAACCCTCTCACAGAAAGAGCTAGATTGCAAACTGTACAGTGTTGTAGCATGTCCGGACCAATTAGGGGTTTAAAGGTAATGGGCAAAACAGTGTAAGTCAGAGGGAAGGCAGGGACAGTGCAATCCTGAGTGAATCAGAAGATACTACAAAACAAGTCTGAATCAATTCTACACTTAGAAAATTGAAGGGTTTGTTGCAAACAGAAAACATTAGGTGAACACACACATAAACCTACTACTACTACTAACCTACTACTAATTACTTATTTAAAAAAAAAATTCCCTTGACTTCCCACTTCTCTATGACTTGTGATGTTCTTCTCTAGG
>JBBPDH010000104.1:16614440-16625228 GCA_037974565.1 Clupeocharax schoutedeni
CCGACTCAACTCTAATACGTAACACAAACCTGTCCAAAAGTGCTTTTGATTTTTTACCTTACCTGCATCCGTGTGACAAATCCTTCATCTTTCCCTCTAGGTGACTCTGCGCTGGAGTTTGAAGTCGAGGTGATCTCTCTCATGCAGCAGACTCCCTGGCAGAAGCTGGTAAATGATGTCTTCCCTCTTGTGTGCCTGGCACTAGTGCCCACTTTACTGGGGCTAGTGGGTCTCTACCTCTACAACAAGGCCAATACACAATCCCACGGCAGGAAGAAGAACAAGGACAAGAAGAGCAAGAAGAAATGAGGACATGAAAGGAAAAATAAACTATTTAAATAAAAAAAACTGTCTGAAAGTTTTTGTAAAAGGATTGCCTTTGTGTTTATTTGTTGTTTACCTGTTTATCACAGAGGTTAGAGAAAAATAAGGGCGAAAAAAATGTTTACATTTTATCTGGATAGGTATTTTTATAAAGCTGAGCATGGAATAGAACACAAATTCATTCAGCGTTTGGGATGAGAGGGATCATGAGTATAGAGAGTGTATATGCTAGAGGTACAATATCTAAACACTCTTTAAGCATCTGTGGCGCTATTACTTGTATGTGTGTGTTATTGGATGTAATGTGACTGTTTTACCTCCTCATTGGTCTGTTAAAAACTCTGTTAATTATTTGGTATTTGTGTGATACGCACCAACCAGCACTGTCTTTGGAACGGTATTGCTTTTATATTTGCTTTTGGGTGTCTGTATTTTCTCTACAGGGTGTGTTGCACCACATGAGCTGCTTCTATGACTGTGTGGCGCTTTTGTGTTTGTGTTTCTGAAGTGGGAGTGGCTTGCAGCGATGGGCAGGACACCATGAGCAGTGGGTTCTGTTCCCGTAGGACCTCATCACTGACAGAGATTCCATCCAAGTACTGCTTGAGAAGAACCTTTAACTGCTGGTTCTCCCGGCCTAGAACTGTCTTCTCCCGCTCCAGGCACAAACGTTCCAGAAGAACCTTGTTGTAACGCTGCCAAAACTTCTCCAAAACAGTGTAGTCCAGCATTGCCTAACAGCAAAGATGTAAAAGATGTCAAAAATGAATATTTAGAGAGGAAATGGGGCAGTGAGCCCACTTGCCAGTCTCAGGTAATTACTTTTGCTATAAATATCAGTCTGCAAAATGAAACTGCATTGGGAGTTAAAGGGATAGCAGTGGTGCTTTGTGGGCTATTATAAAACAGTCTGTTCCAATAGTCTGACTACAGTCTGACTGGTTGAAAAGCAGTATTTTTCTCCATAACTATCTTGCTTGTAAGCAAGCATTTGGGCCAGCAGCTGTGACTGGGACATTGGAATTGGAATTAGCCAGAAAAGATGTGAAGTGAAATGCTTTGTACACGGGA
The DNA here is from genome assembly GCA_037974565.1 of Clupeocharax schoutedeni. NCBI lineage: Eukaryota > Metazoa > Chordata > Actinopteri > Characiformes > Alestidae > Clupeocharax > Clupeocharax schoutedeni. The sequence goes on from JBBPDH010000104.1 coordinate 16,615,836, forward strand.
ACAAAACCACATTCAGGTATATCTGGCAAATATTGAAAGATGTTGATTTTAACTTGATCTTGCATTGGTTTTACAGTTCCATCCACAACACACTTTTTGTCAAAAGGAATTTCCAATATTAAAGCACATTTGACACAATATTTGGGGCTTCTTTGTTCTCATTTTTTCTTTATTTTTGCGAAACTGTTAAAAAAAACACGAAAACCCATTTGATTATAATCACAAATAACATCTTGGTCACTTCAGCTCATGTCTGATAGCCAGAACGTTGTTTGTGACAAAACAACTTTTACACAGCAGAAGATTTAACCAATAATTTGTATCAAATGAGCTTAATACTGGGAATTCCCTTCGTCAAAAAAGTAAAAGTCTTTTGCAGTATGGACAGAACCATGAAGCGCAATATCTGGTTCAGCTCAGCTTGTTTAAATATTTGTATTTTTGTTTGTTAAATTGTTGTTTGTTTATTGAGTCATTCCAAGGTCATAGCTCCCGAGCTAAAAATTTGTTTAGGGGACAAGCACAGATTCAGATTTTGATATAGGCGGCTGTTACAATTTACTTGAGTACAAGGTCATATTTGATCTGCAGCCCATTTGGTCAGATTCAGAAGAAGAATGTAACAGCAGGTGTACATCAAATACGATTGTGTTTACACATTTTTTGCAGGGACTATACTGAAATGTGAAGAGCAGGAGGTCAGGGCTTAGGGTACTACGTTCTGAAATAGTAAATTAGTAACAGTTAAAGCATAAAGCGAAAACTTACTTAGCAATTGGTTCTCAGTGGAATTAAACAGTTACAGTGACAGAAATGTGCTGAAACCAGATTATGTCGTTGTAACCATTTAATGGTGCTACAATAAGTGGAAGGGGGAATACATATTGTACCTGTGCTAGTTCTTCAGATGGTGGCTCCATAGCATCTGCTCTCTCTAGACTCAGCTCCTCAGCACTTAATGATGATGTGTAGAAGGGAAGAACTTTCTCCTGCTCCGTTTCAAGCTTGCGGCACATTTCAGCTAGACGTAACAGCCTTTGACCCTGAAGAACAGAAAAAGTGAAAGAGCCAACTTGGCAGGGCATTTTAATTGTCATTGTTTTCCCTTTCTGCGGGACTTTTGTGGAGTCTCTTTTTGCGATTGTGCTTGGTGAAATTGGCCAGCTGTGTCTGTGAGTGAGTAATAAATGGACATACCTTTCCTATAACATCCTGTAGTTTCTTGGTGGCATTATTGCTGTGCATTGTAAGATTAGCCAGCTGTGTTCGCTCAGCTGACCGAGCCAGACTAAGCTTAGCTTTGAGCTGTCGGGCCTTCTGGGCAACCTCCTCACGAGCTTCGCGAAGATCACGAGCAGACAGCTCACCCTCCCTTTGACTGAAGCTCAACTGAGAGCGCAGAGCGTTGATGGAGTCCTGCACACACCCGACATATTCATTTAACAATAGTTACTAAATAATGTATAGCTGTTACATCATATTAAGGCAATAATGTCCCAACTTTTTTCACAATTCGAAAAAAACACTGCATAATTGAGTAATTAAACATTACAACATAAAGCTTAATGTGAAACGTGTCATACTATGGTAAACTGCAAAGTCAAAATTTGTTGTAGAGCTGTGAAAAAAAATCATCTTTTAAGTATATAACGCCTCTAAAACCCTCCTCACATTACAAAAATTATAGAAAATTGTTCTGAGGAGGTTTTAGCCTAAATCACACTTTTTAAATCAAGCTGTGGTAGAGAGATATACACAGGAGGCAAAGAAACCAAAAGACTTCTTTCATTGCCAACATGACATATCAAAAATCACTGATTGTTTTGACCAGGATACTGAACTCCAAGTCAGTAGGTTACTCTATAATAACCCTTATCAAACAATCTAAATAACTGAGTTTACATTTTAATAATTGGATTGTACATTATACCTGGAACAAACAGTGGAATTCCTCACCATTACCACAGGCCTGGAGTTTAAGGGGCTGAGATATTGAATGACATGGGCACGGTAATGGTGAGATCATGGAACATTAAAGAAAGATAAATCTTGCAAAAATGATCTTTTCTTTGACCTGAATTTTCTGTAAGTGTTTCATCTGCAGTTCTATCTCCTGAGCGCTGCGCTGGGTTTTGGCACGGAGCGAATCAAAAGCAATGTGTCGGCCCTCAGTGGCTTCATTGTAACTGCGAATTGCTTCCTGGAACTGCCGCCACAGCCCCTCCACAGTGCCTTCCAACTGGATTTGTAGTGCATGCTTGTCCTCAATGCTCTATACAAATAAAAAAGTTCAACCTTAATGTTTTTTAGGGAAGTTTTGATGACGTACATGTTTTGTCCCTTTAGCTGTAACTGAAAACATGAAAAAGGTGGTACCCGGTTTTTGATTTCGTCATGGGTGCTCTGATATTCCTGTCTGGCCTCGTTGTCTATTTCAGCGTAGTGCTGCTCCATGGCGAAACTGACAGCCTCCAGATAGGCCTCCTCCTGTTGGTGCTTGGTCAGGATCTTCTCCCTGAAACACATTCAGTGCACTAGACTGAGTTGTCTTTATACCACAAATTTGCCTAGCAAACTGAAGAAGCTATTTAAACACAATGTAAGATAAGAAGCTGCAAAATAGTGTGAGTATGTGTACCTCTCAGTATCGTACTCAGAGCTAAGTTCCTCAAGGCTGCCGTGCCACTGTAACTCCAGGGCAGCCAGTCGAGCCTTCTGTAGCTCCAACAGGCGATCCATATTCTGAAGATGGGCCCTGAGAGCCAATGCTGACTGCTGCTCTGCTTCACTCAGATCAGACACCAATGACTACAACAAATGCAGTGCGATTCAGAGCAGCTGAGAGTTAACAGCATATGCACACACATGCCAGCCAGCAAAGGAATGTAACATTTGACCAAAAAAATCCCTCACTTAGTCTAAATGTAGTTTCATTCTTTAGTTTTGCATGGGTGCTTTAAGGCTAATGTAGTACTGGAACTTTCACCCCACCAATTAGCACTGTGCAAATTGCATGCCTAACTTGCACACTTGTCTCAAACTGAATTGGGATGTTTTGTAATCTTAAAAAGATGCACTTATGTCATCCAGCCTTGTTTGTGGTAAGAGACAAGTAGTGTCCGTTTAATTTTCCAACAAAAATTGCTTTAACCTTTCATTCAAACGTGCTTATACAAAAAAATGCAAAGTACATCCTTATTTTGATCTTCACGACAACCTGTTCTTTTAACATCATTTGCCAGACACTGCATGTTGTTTATGGTTAGGTAATGTTAGCTGACGTGCAACTCCTAATCTTTTTCCACTTGTTGAAACAGTTTCACTCCCGCACGGTTTGCTAATACGAAAGAAGCTTAAAGTGCCATAGGAGTCCTCGGAATCATCACTCGTGTCATTTTCAGATTACTTATAGCTTAAAGATTGCTTATAGCACTTCACCATAAACCATTTACTCCAGTACAACTCTTTGGTCTTGAGCAAATCAAAACTTTAACAATAAAGATCTCCTCTCAGTGAGAAATATATTTTAAAATTTTAAATGGCGTTTACCTGTCCATGGTCTGTAGGTAGAGCCATTTAACAGTGTGTACAAAGACTGATCAAAATCTATTGGCAGGGTTGGACTCTTGCAAACCACAGGACAACTGGGTCACTTGGTTAAGGACCCATATCCAAGAGTACTTAGTTGTCAAAGTGTTTTTAAGGCTGTTGAACAGACCAGTGGGCGGCTAATAGACACTGAAGCAGACCTTCCTACCTTAATAACGCTGTCTTTGCGGTCAAGCACTCTTTCAAAGGTTTGGCTGAGGATTGCAATATCATTGCGCAGCTCTGATGCTCGTGCCTGGCGCATAACAGCACGCCACTGCTGTGTCAGCTTGTGCAGATTTATTACGCTGTTTCGTTCTTCTTTTTGCAACTTATCCTGCCGAAAACACAAAAAATCAGAACTTGGCCCGAATTACATCGAAGTAACAAGTTAAGAAAGGGGACAAATTCATTGTTAATACACATACTTCATACATGTCTATGTGTTCTTTGTTTTTCCCTGGTGTGTGAGGTATGTCAGTGGAGTGAGACTGATTTGGCAATTTTTCTACATAATTCAATCAGTAAGTATAAACCAGATTATGGAATCTTATCCACACTAGCTGGCACACACCTAATTCTACTTATTTAGTCTTCAGACAGATCAGATATCTGTGGATAAGATTAGACACTCCTGATGTAAGCAAAGACATTCAATGTGGTTTGATGTGAAGTACGTACCCTTACGAAAATTCGCTATGGTTTCCTATGGTTTTACTACAGTTTTTTGGGGCACCACACTTTTACTATGGTACCCCATGGTACTTTGGTACTACCCATAGTTTTACTATGGTTTATCCATAGCACTTCATGGTAGCTGTGGTTCTACCAGTTTTCATATACATATACCACTTCATAGTTACCCCAAAAACCATGGTTATTTAATCATAGTAACCATGGCTAATTTTCGTAAGGGTATGCCACTTCACAGAAACTTACCATATCAGAATTGTTCAGAACGGTGGTGATAAGAACCATTTAATGTCTGTAAGATCTACTTTACAAAATTATATTACATGAAATTAGTACAAATACATTGACTGACTGATGCATAAGATATTGTTTTACAAGTTTTATGAAACGATTGTTTCTTTTATTTTTATATATAAAGGAGCTACTTAAATATATGCATCACACTGAACCACTCTGAATGACTGTTTACATCAAACACTAAATTGGGCAGAATTTTTGGACAATCTGTGGAATCGCCCTCTAAACAGGTAGGGACATGTACAAACACACGGGTACACACGTACACCCCTTCGTAGTCTCACCTTGAGGAACTGAGTGAGCATGTCTTCTTTTCTTCTGGCCATTTCTTCCTCAGCCTGTGCTTTCTGCTGAATGTACTCCAGTCTCTCCTCCTCTGTCATTGCTACCATTTTCCCCCCTGTTCCCTTCTTCCCTCCTTTCTTCGGCATCTTCCAGAACACCTACAAACACCTGGTCACCTTACAATGGCACTGCAGTTGAACGTTTCAATAAAAAATAAAACTAAATGTGTCAAACAGATAAAAGCTACGACAGCAATGAATGGGATTTAATCAAATTTCCCAGTAAGGCTTATCTATCACGTACAAACGGCACTGTAAACGTAGCTGAGAGTTTAAATATACATGCTAAAACAGAGAATACTTCTGCACTGAAACTTAATTCATGTAGTATCGATGCAATTTTAGTTTGTCCAAGAGAGATAAAGAACTGTTAAACTGTAAACTGAACATTTAACACTTACGAAGGTCCAGATGCTAATTTTCTGGCTGCCCTTGTTGACCGTTTCTAAGCAACAGGAGAGCGAGCCTGAAGAGTTCCGGCAGGTCCTGCGTCCTGACATGTTCAGTTTCTGGCGTCTGTTATTAGATCTGAACTACATGCACAAATGTGCTGGAACATACCAGATTTTTTGTAGTTTTGATTATTGTCCTTACTTCTTAAAGCTTTAGCAAGACATATTTACCGATACGTATTAAACAACGCCATGCTTCCAACTTTGTGGACAACAGTCCACCAGCATGACTGTGTCCCTTTGCACAAATCAAAGTCCATAAAGACATTGTTGGATGAATTCGGTGTGGAAGACCCGCTCAGAGATTGAGATTGCAAGCCAGGTCTTCTTGGAAAACACCAGAGGCTGACCTCATAAATGCTCTATAGAATGAAACTCCCACGGAAACGCCAAAATAATGTGGAAAACCTTCTTAGCTGCTTATAGGCATATTTTATTAATGAACGGTCTCCAGAATCATTTTTAAACCCATGCATTTTTTTTTTTAGGAAACATGATTTTTCCAAAGATGCTGCCTGTTTTCTCCAGAAGGGGCCACTGCAAAACATGAATTGTTCAAACTAATCGCAGGATGAATTCCAATGAAACAGTAATTTTAAGATTATCAGTCCGTCATTAAATACAAACAATTAAAATAGGCCTTGATAAATTTAAATGACTGAAAATGTAGTTGCAGTAGTCAAACATAGTGTTTTCCAGCTCTTCTACCAGCTCTGCACATTTGAATGATTTTCCTGCTCTCAGTGCTCCTGGTCCAACATGTCATCTAAGGAACAAATCTCTCCTCGGTGTGTTAAAACACTGAAATGTGCATTAAAGTGGGCCTACAGCTGAGTTGAGAGACTGAGCTACTAAATCTCACAAATCAAGGATATATATGATTTGTATTATTATTGTTGTTGTTATTATTATTAACAACAACAGCAAATATAGCAATAATTATAAATTAACTAATAAATAAACAACAACTTAAGCATACTGAAATAATTTCCACTGTACTGTGAATTTGTGAGAATGTTGTGTGAACCGTGGCCGCGTTCACGATATCCTTCCGCCATAAACTAACCCCTTTACAGCAATTACGTATAAAACAATCACATATGTTACTAAGTTATACAAATAAACAGCACCGAATAAATAAATACTATTTATACATAAGTTGTTTGTTTGTAACGTTTGCTTCTGGATATAAACCGTTTGCCAGAGACTTTTTTTGTTTTTGGCGGAGGGAGAGGGTTATTCTAGCGGAGTCCCGCCTGTTCCGGTCCTCTTTCCTGCCTCCTATCCAACATGGTGAGTGTAGAACGTGTTGGCTACCTACGAGAATATGATTTAATGTACTGTAATTCAGGTGTAAACCGAACAGAGTGTACATTTATAAAACGAGAACAGTGTGGTGCTGTGTTGGAGAAGTCTATGTCGTGGAGGACGACTGGATTATGTAGTTTTTGAATGAAACGTGAGCCGCTGGCTAACAACCATGCGCCTCTTATAGCAGGCCTCACTCAGACAGGGTCAGGTTAACTAACAGATCAGAGCTCAATAAACCTTTTAGACATATACAAGATTGTCATCTTGTCTTTTTACCTTGCACATTAATTTTATTTTATTTGTGCTTTAGTGTTGAGGACTACGGTATGGTAGCTGTTTGATAATTCTCTGGTATCAGCTAATGATACGTCCTGTAAAATATGTTTAATCTTCATCTCCATATTATATTCACAATATATAATATGTATACACTTTTTGCGCTATTGGCAATGCTGATATTTCAGGAATCTGTTGGAAGCAAATGCCAAACAGTGTTTTTAGTGCAAGTGTCGTGATCAATCACAGTATATTAGTGTTTTTGTATTTAATTAGTCCTGATACTGCTGTAACTTAACTATGTTGGTCAAAGTAATGCTGTATATTGACTGACTAATTTGCTTTTGATAGGACAACCACGGTGTAATTGGAGAATTTGTTTTTGGTGCAGCATGAAATTACCTCTTGGAGATTCATAAATGGATTCTTCCCTGTATTTAATATGATGGTGTACAGTTGTTGCTTCCTGAAGATACGTTTTTGTAGGAAAACATTTAAAAGTAATCTGAATAGTCTTATACTCTAAGGCACGAATGCTTAAACGTGACAGCCCCACATAACATGGCAATCAACAGGTGAGTTGCACCAGGCGTGTCTGAGCAGATAAATCCCAAAACTGTTCTGGACACTTTGAGGGCCAGAGCTGCACTCCCCTAGTGTAAGGCTTTAATGCCACATTGTGGCCAATTAATGCCAATTCATTAATTTGGATACTCCAGATGGAGAGATTGGATGTATAAACCTGAAGTATTGTTTGTTTTAATAAATACTGTTTTTTAAAAAAAAATTATTACTGCAGACTAAGAAGAGAAGGAACAACGGACGTGCCAAGAAGGGCCGTGGACATGTCCAGCCCATTCGCTGCACCAACTGTGCTCGGTGCGTGCCCAAAGACAAGGCTATCAAGAAGTTTGTCATTAGGAACATCGTTGAGGCTGCAGCTGTGAGGGATATCTCGGAGGCTAGTGTGTTTGACTGTAAGTTAAAGCTCTTTTGATGAGTTTATCTTAGTGCAGTGAAATTATTTGAATGCAGACCTAATTTATTCCTTTTTTCTTTTTTATAGCCTATGTGTTGCCCAAGCTCTACGTGAAGCTGCATTATTGCGTGAGCTGTGCCATCCACAGTAAGGTGGTGAGGAACCGTTCTCGTGAGGCCCGCAAGGACCGAACACCACCTCCACGCTTTAGGCCCAGTGTAAGTGCACGTCTTATGTTCACACATATAAGTTTATAACAATCTTCGATCTGACTGTATACAAGCCTACCTGTGGTTCATTCTGATTTATAATTCCCCTCTTTTTGTCTTTCCACAGGGTGCTGCTCCCAGAGCTCCCCCAAAGCCTATGTGAAGATTTGGTCAAAAACTGTACGTTTATGTACAAAAATAAAAAAAAATTACTTAAAACAATTCTGTTGTGTCTTACTGATTTTTATGAGCAATTTCTTCTGGGATAAATAAAGTTTTCTGATTTTGACAAAAAGCAAAATCCTTTTAATACTGAGTAGAAGTTCAACAAAGGCATTTATATTTTATATATACTGAAAAGTATTTTTTTGGACCAAAACCGAAAATGGGGAAACACTTGGCCGAAAACCGAAAAAAAAAACCCCATTAAATTATTAAAAGTATCTGTTACAAAACTATGAACATGTTTATGTAGCATTCAAACAATGCACAATATAATATATAATTTGAAATATATTTTACTTGGCCCCACTCATGAATACCCTAAAATATAGCTGAAATATTATATAATTAAATATCTTCTCTCATAAAACAAGTATCCAAGTGCATTTTAATATTCTGATCATAGTGCATGAACAAAGAGCATTCAGAGCAAGTGCTTTAAAAACTGGTGAAAGACACCATTTACTGCAGTTCAGTCAGTCTTTGGCGATATGGATATTGTACATGTTGATATCACGATGACGGTAAATTTGCGATATATTGTGCAGGCCTAGTTAGAACTTAGAACTAGCTGTAGGCCACTGAATGGTGCCCTACCGCCCACAGGCCAGCACAGAGGACTCAGGGGGAGTAGAACAAGGGGAGCAAGGGACAAGTGGTAAGGGCACAAGTGTAGTAGAGAGGGACACACCAAGGGTGCCCCCTGTAGGCGCAACCCACCAGCTCGTCTCTGGGACTATGTGGTAGGTTCGTGTGGTGGCCAAGGACGGCACACCCCCTCAGGGGGGGCTATGTGACGAGCTGACTGAAGGCGTGGCTCCTGTGTGCCCCTGGAGCTTGGCATAGGGGGACCTCTATAGGGGGAATCCGCCGTTGGTGGGAAAGTTAAGGTTTTAGAGAGGAGTTGGAGGGAAAATGGCCCAGTTTGGGTAGTGGACAGCAATAAGACAGGTCGTGTTGGTGTTGACTGCTGCTTATTGCTGTGAAATCGTTTGCAAATAAAAACCAAAAACTCAGAATTC
>JBBPDH010000104.1:16649749-16671676 GCA_037974565.1 Clupeocharax schoutedeni
ACACACACACACACACACACACACACACACACACCTACACACACACCTACACACACACACACACACACACACACACACACACACGCTCACATCTGCAGCAGTGCTCAGCAGCTACTAGAACACAGCCAAAGGTTTGAAACTGCTTAGTCTGTGCAGTGCCATTCTGTTCAACTGAGTTAAGAATGGAAAGTGCCATTCGCCAACGCTTCGCTCAGCTTCTTGCTGCTGCCCAGCAATCAGCACTCTTTACTCCATAAATTCTAGGCTCATTATACAGTTGTTTAGCTTAAGATATAACCATTCTCCAGTTTATGATACATGGGTTAAATTAGATACATTTTAACTGAATCATCAAATCCATAATATAATGGTAATTAAACTAAACGATCCAACTATTCAAAATACTTACTGCCATATTCAATCAGTTTGAATTTGTTCTAGAAAAAAAAGCTATCAAATATGCATTCTTATGAAGTAAACTATGAAAGAGGAAACATTGTAAAGACAACTTGAGTTTTCAGTGGCATATATAAGAGCTCAGTATAAGCCCTGACACCTTTTTATTACCTATACAAACTACTTTAGCCCTTCAAACTCAGTAGATGTCAGGGTGACACCACCACTATCCCAGAAATACGATCCCGCCCATACCCCCCTCCTCTGGTCAGCAAAATCTTATGCCATCAACCCCCCGCCAAATAATTTGTGCCAGGACTGAAGCTATGGGGCGAAAATATTCTGTTTTGCCCAGGCTGATAAAATACCATCACGGTCCATCACAGAAGAATTTCTATTAAACATTGACTAAGAAAATGGCTGCTTATGTTTGTAGTCAGAATGTATACCAGAAAAGGGGTAATTTACCCTTATTTCATTTTATTATTCATTTTATGATGTTATGTGATTTTTTTTGTACAAAAACGGTAGCTAGTGGCCCCTGGGGAAAAGTGAGATCCCTATTCATATATGATAGGACTTGACACTACACTAGATGAAATTTACTCTCCAGTATAAAAACTATGGGTTATTCAGTACCTACCATGAGGCTAATATGTTATGAGAGTGAGGAATGGAAGTCTGTATCTGCCCTCAGAGTATAAGCAGATAAAAGAAAAATGTATGTACACACATTGTTAAGATCTTTAATAAATCTCCGTAGGCTCTTCAAACACTCACTTACTAAAGGTTTGATCAGGTCACAGAAATGCTGACTTGTGTGTTGCACATCTCTCATAAGATGAGGAGAACTTGAAAGTCACCCAAATATTGATTAGCGGTGTCAGGATGAGAGGGTGTGTTAGAGGTAGAAGTATGGACTGAATGGATAACTGTTACTGGTGCTCTTTGACACATCTTGAGAGAGCAGAACAACCACCACAGAGCATGTGTTACTACTGAACTGTGCTCAGTCTGAAAAAACAAATGGCCTACAACAGCAAAACTCAACCAGCACAGCTTACCTCACTTGTACTGAAACAAATGATGCTTTGAAGGTGTGTGCTTGATTTAAGGTGCATCATTTCCACATTCAAACATTCAAAAATACTGCACATTGTCAAAAGTAAGTCAACCAAAAGTAAACACTGGTTGATGTATTATCTTTATTCATATGGAAATAAATGACACATTTTTAATCAAGAAAAATCAACACTTTTCTTGTGCACCTTGCTTAACATTACACTAAAACTGTATGGAATTTATCCAGAGCATCTCTTATAATGTGTTGAAAGTGTGTGCATTAAACTAAAAAAAGTACCCCATTATCAAAAAAATATAATTAACTGCAGCATACAATTTTTGTTTTAGTCCTGACAGCTGCACTTGCAAAGTGGACTCATGAGTCAATTAGTTATTGAGATGATCCCTAATCCAACAAAGTTTATATTCTCTTGTCAAATAATGAAGGTATAGAATTTTCATTTGAGTCCATTATGGAAATCTATAAGCAAAACTACAAGCCAGGAAGGTGGGGGGCAGTGAATGTTCATCATATTCCATATAACAGAATTCCCTCATGAGGCCGAAATTCTCTGAACATGGGGTGCCTGGCAGTATATCAGGCCATCCGCCCTTGCCAACTCAAGCAGAACTTGTGCCAGCGGGATGGGGTTTGTCAGATTAACAGAATGGCTTGCTCAGTCACGAACTTATGAAAAGAGCCAAAGAAGGCCAGTGAGAGAGAGAGAGAGATAACGAGTGAGGGAGAATAAGAGAGAGAGAGAGAGAGAGAGAGAGGGAAAATCACAGGGAGGGAGAATCACAGAGAGCGAGAACTAGTGAGAGCGAGAGCGAGAGAGAGAGCTAGAGAGAGAGAGTGAAAGATAGTGAGAGAGAGAGGATCACAGAGAAAGAGAACAAGAGAGAAAGAGAGAGCAAGAGAATGTGTGAGTGTGAGAGAGAGAGGGAGAGAGCGTGAGAGAGGGAGAGAGAGAGAACAGGAGAGAAAGGGAGAGAGACAGAACCAGAGAGAGAAAGAGAGAGAGCACTAATTCTATACTGCAGCCTTTCTTGGCTTTCCGTCCTGCTGAATCGTTAGTGAAAGAAGATGTGGGGGCAGAAAATCTCTACCAATCAGACTGATCTTTTTCTCCTGTTCTGTGAATGAATGAGACTTCCAGTGTGAGAAAGGGGAGTGGACTAATGTGTTTCATGACAGCAATGAGACAACATGGGAAAGCATTCTTTTTTTCAACTTGTCAGCTGTGTCAAGGGAAGATGTGACTATTATCTTTACGTCTCCATCTACGTGACAAAAAGTGAGTGCATAACCTGTCAACATGACTCTGCTCCGCCCACTTTTTGTCACGTAGATGGAGACGTAAAGATAATAGTCACATCTTCCCTCGACACAGCTGACAAGTTGAAAAAAAGAATCCACCCACTCTCTATAAATGTATCTTTCTCTCTCATTTACAATGTACAAATATACAAAATTAATCACAGTGATCTGGGGAAGAACACCATGGCGTTCACATACATAGATTCTAATGCGTTAATGCACTGTGTGGCCTTTGTTACGGTTCCTCTTATTCTCTCCTAAAATCCAAGGAAATCCTAATTGTGGGATTTTTCAGCCATCAATGTTTAGACCACAAACGTATTTGGGATTATATACTCTTTTGCAGTTTCACCAAATCTATTTTTATTCTGTCATTAAAAGAAATAAAACCTGACTTGAGAAATTGATGGTGAGAGTTTGATGAAACACTAAATATCTTCTTCCCTTTTAAAAAAAAGACATTCTTCATTAAGCAAAGAGGAGCTGGCTGCCGAAGCACTGCAGCATCGCACCCATTAATAAGATTGCTCTGCGGATTTCTGATGAGGTCCACTCCCCCCCGATGACCATGATCATCTTAGCAGAGAAATTGAGGCACTTGGATAGTGTCCTGAGCATCACTTTGAATGTGTGGAAGGATGGACATCTCCATGGCAAACTTCTCTGGGAGCTTTATGTAAATTTCTTTTGGTTAAAAGGTCAGTAGTACAGGGTAAAACCTGAAGAAAATATACTGAGTTAAAGCACTTCCCCCAAAATAATGACTTTTAATTATGTTATATGTGTTATATATACAAACAATATTGTTCAGCAAATAGTGGTTTTATGATCAGGATATGAATGTGTTCCTTGTCGAAGTCCAGTATTATTTGCAGTTTCCATCAGAAACCTGGTTTGACTCAGTCAGTCCTTTATTAAATTAATTAAATATATCTCATTAGTTATTAATTATACAGTTATCATTTTATGGATACAAGGTCTTGTTACAGACAGAAGTGACAGACAGAAATCAGACTCCTTAGAGGTCTGGCAGCTCAGCTCCTCCCCCCACCGTTCTTAATTAGTGTTCCACACAGTACCTATCCCACAGCACCTCTCACAGGCACCAGGCAGCTTGCCCCAGCCTCTCCTCCACCATTACCTGCCTCCCACAGTGGCACCATCTGTCTAACCTATGACCAGCCTAGCTCTATGGATTGCACACGCGCATGCTGTGTGTTTTGGGAAAATTAAGTGAAGCCTAAGATGCATGGACAGCTCCTGGTAGAATTAGTCTGCAGGTTCAGGTATAGAAGGGGTCTAATTGGAGCTGGAGCTGCAGTTTACCCGTTTCCTGGTGGGCTATTTGCAGCATGTGAGCTTGGTCTGATATTCTTAGACACAATTTCACACAACAGCAAGCTGTTTCACACCAGCTGTTGCTGCCAGCAGCACAAATGTTTGGGTTTTTTGCTGCTTGATACAACTTTATTGCAGACACGTAATTTTCTCAGAGTGGAGAGAGTAAATACCTTCGAGAAATAACAAATACAGAGCTCGTGTTCTTAAATGTCCCCAAAGTCCACTCCGGCCAGTCGAGATTAACTTCTCTTATACTTAAGAATCCGTGCACTGTTTTGTTTACAGTGCTTTTGAGACCGATATATGTAAATGACCTGTATTTTGATTGGCTAAACTTTTAACAAGTAAAATAAGGCACACAGTGTAAAAGCAGTCCAGGGTAAAAGGACATCATAAAAATAAACTTCAGACATTTTTTATGGCTGTCTGGTTGCTTTGTAAGGATGCAGTGATCAATTTATTTCCTGACAGCACTATGTTAAATGGGTTTACACACATCTTGTGCTCAAATAACTCGCAAACAGACTGACTGAAGTAACAACACTCTTTATTAGTTTGGCCTAAGCTGCTGTAGGCTGAATGGCCATGTTCTCATGATAGGCTGTTTTTGCAGATTATATAGAATAGGTAGCAAACAATATGTTTTAAAATGTTAACAGTGTTATTTAGTACATAAAACTCATTTAGGAAATATGTTGATACAAGCCCAATTTCCCTGGCACAAGCCCTTTCAGAATGAATGATTGATTAATGATCTACCTTTCTGTGTTGTGACACCTTATTCATGACATAAACTAGTTATAGTCTGTTACACTATAAAGCCTGTCTATAGTATTTCACCCACCATCACCTCAGCTATGTGCTCAGAGACTTAGGGACTGTCCGTTTAACCTGGGCTATTCTGCCCTTCTCCATTTCAAAATCAATAGGGCTGACTAGGACTGAGGGTAATAAAATGGAGTATTGATTTTGTCCAGGCCTATTTGCTTGCACAGGCCCTCTATAAACATGAGAATGTGAGAATCTTCCATATTCTTTGAGTTACATGGTCAGAAAGGAAACCTCAAGGTCACATAAACAACAGTTTAATGGCTTTCTGTTACATTTCTTTATCTACAATGAATTCATTATTTTTATACATTTCATAATAGCTCCCAATGAGCTTGTTTATTGGTTGTACATTTAATTGAATTACCATAAGTAAGAATTCAATGTCTAATTCATTAAAATGATAATTAAAGTAGTTTTTAAATAATTGAATGAACTTCTTAAACCTGATACTGCACAAATCCAAAAGGCCTGTGCAGCCATGGAATCAGTCCTTTCCCATTTCTGTAGGCCAGTGTTTCTTATTTCTGCTCCTGGAGACCCACTGCCCCGCACTATTCCCTGTGCCTCCACTCCTGATCTAGCACACGGAGGGCTTGATAACCAGTTGGTGAGCTGTACAGAGTGTGTTGAGGTGGACAGTTGCTGAAACTGAGTAGTGCACCCCCAGAAAGAACTGGGCTATGTCATTTTACAAATGCAGTAGTTTAGTATTTTGCAGAAAGATAACCGATAAATTAATCAAAATGTTCATGATGCTGATTTGTTTCTAAATATCTAGAATTGTTTTGAATGTTACGCTTCACAGATGCACAGATAGTGCTCTTGCAGTGTTATACAGTATTATCTAAGATGTAAACATGCCTGCAGTTTGAGTGGTTGCTTTCTTCTGGATTATCTCTTGTATCTGCTGCCCTTCACAGCCTCTGCTGACCTCTGCGACACCTTCTCTTTTATTGGCTTATAAAATATTTCTGCCCTCATCACTCACTTTGTCCCCAGTGAGGATTCTGGTTCCTACAGCAGCAGACACCACACACACGTGCATGCACACACTCTTACACAAGCACACACACATGCACTGGTAGTAGGAAACTTGATCTGAAGTGCAGAAGGGCTACAGTAACAGTAACAGTGCACCTTATGGAGAAGCAACGAAGTGCACAGTAAGGAAAAATTTGCATAATAGGTATAATGTGGCTTGTAGTCATTAATCATGTATTATATACATTAATTAGGGCGGTGTCATAAATACAGATGAGGGACAAATGGAAGGAAAGACCTGGATAAGCGATTGAAGAAAAAGTACTGATTGTCCTTCGCTGTATTCTGCTTAAGTGGGTGAGGGCAGCCAAGAGACCTGTATAGACCTGAATACTTGAACCCTACAATGAGGTGAACCAGACCTCTGTAATGTAATAGTGGAAATTTTGTACCCTTCTACCTCCTCAAAGTGAAGGGTGACTGCAAATCAGTAAAACTACTTTGGTTTATGACTTTCATCCTGTGAAATATTTCTATCCAGACAGGAGGGTTCCCTAGAGAATGGCAATAATCCCATCCATATACACCAATTAACCATCACATTAAAATCAGCTGCATAGTATTTTGCTGGGATCTTTCTGTTGACCAGAACATCTCTGACCTGTCGAGGCATGGCCTCACCATGACTACTGAAGGTATAATATGGTTTCTGGCACCAAGACATTAGCAGCAGATGTTGTAAATCCTGTAAGTTGCGAGGTGGAGCTTGGCCTGGAAGGTAAATAAGTCGCCCTTGTCAAGGTGACATCCACATGAATGTCAGCACCCAGATTTTGCCCAGAGCATGACACTCCCTTGCTGACCTGCTTTCCTATCATAGTGCGTGCTTGTGGCATCTTTTCTCCAAGTAAATGACACTTGCACACCTGTACACAAGACCACCTTCGATTATTGTTCCATGGTGCAGTTCTGGTGCTCACATAGCCATTGTTAG
This sequence comes from Clupeocharax schoutedeni, assembly GCA_037974565.1. NCBI lineage: Eukaryota > Metazoa > Chordata > Actinopteri > Characiformes > Alestidae > Clupeocharax > Clupeocharax schoutedeni. The sequence continues at coordinate 16,656,676 of JBBPDH010000104.1, forward strand.
CACTCATGGCAGTGAACAGAGGCCAACATGGACAATCTCACCAATCTGCAGATCGGTCTGCGCAGCCAAGTATGATAGCCAGCATGAACTTCACGGCAAAATGTTCTATAGTCACAAATATGCTCCAGTAGTTTAGTATTTTGCAGAAAGATAACCGATAAATTAATCAAAATGTTCATGATGCTGATTTGTTTCTAAATATCTAGAATTGTTTTGAATGTTACGCTTCACAGATGCACAGATAGTGCTCTTGCAGTGTTATACAGTATTATCTAAGATGTAAACATGCCTGCAGTTTGAGTGGTTGCTTTCTTCTGGATTATCTCTTGTATCTGCTGCCCTTCACAGCCTCTGCTGACCTCTGCGACACCTTCTCTTTTATTGGCTTATAAAATATTTCTGCCCTCACCAATCTGCAGATCGGTCTGCGCAGCCAAGTATCATAGCCAGCATGAACTTCACGGCAATATGTTCTATAGTCACAAATGGATAATGTAAAATTAACCCATTTAACCCATTCATCCAAATGAAGCGGTTGGCTGTCAGTGAAGAAGCACCTGAGCAGTGTGTGGGGACGCTACCTTGCTCAAGGGTACCTCAGTGGTGCATCTAGCAGTCCTGAGATTTGAACCCATGACCATCTGATCGCAGGGGCAACTCCCTAAACACCAGGCCACCAGCTGTCTATGCACTGGTTGGTATTCCTTAGAACACTTTTAGATACTGTATACTTTTTCATACGTTTCAAACAATGTTTATCAAATCCTTATGCCTCTTTCCCTGATTGCAACACGTAAACTTAAAGAACAGACAGTTCACTTGCTGCCCAATATATCCAATTCCTTGACAGGTACCACTGCAACGAGATAATTAATGTAATCATATATGAAGAGAGCAATGTTCATTTTATATATTACTGTTTGTAGTACTGTATAATATTCATGATATATAGAATACAGAAACTAAAAACATGAATCCTTTACAGTAGTGAAATGGAACAAGGTCACATATATAAAATACACTGATGGACAAGGAGGAGTCTGTAGCACCTCAGTGACAAATCATATGATTGGTTTACACTCCTGACATCACTGTTGTAAAGGATAGAGCTAGTAGAGTGCTGCTGATGCTTCACAGGCTATTTTCAGCATTATAGGCATGGAGGATGTCTCACCAAGAACAATTAATAAAAAGATACTTTTTCTGGTATGATATCTGTGCCTGTGGGACTAAATTTAGCCACTGAACAACTTCTCCTTCGTTTTGCATTTTGTTTTCTTTTTCGACTTATTTATGATTCTCTTTTTCACTCTTGTGTGTGTGTGTGTGTTTGGGTGTATGTCTACACGCCAGTCCAGCCCTTTTTCGAGAACTCTGCATTATGCATTAACATGAAAGACAGTCTCAGAAGCCTGTCATACATCCAAGCAGCTCATTTCTCTCCCCTTCTCACCTCACACCTCTCACCATCTCTCAAATTCTCTTTCTCCCTCTCTGCCCCCACCCCCTCACATGCCTAGCAAGTGTGGTTATGCTCAGTACCAAGCGAACAGTGTTCTGTTTGAGCCCTCTATAGGACTACATTCACACTGCACATCATCTGTGTTCTCTGATTATATGAAAAGCTGGTGATTTCTTTCTTCTCTGCAACATGTCACCATCCCTTTCATAGAGGCCCAATTTCTCACGCTTTCTGCTAAATGCAATAGCGAAGCTAAGCTTGTGATAAAAATGAACATTTAATTCATTTGGAACATTTAAAGCCTCCTTGTCTCCCAGCTTGGAATTATGTTAATGATGCCACCCATTAAATCAGAATCTCATATTTATTTGTGCATATGAGGGAGATGCATTCAAAAAAGCAGAGTCAGGGGGACTAGCAAAAAGAGTTTTTTGCTTTTTGACGCACTTTTTTAATATGAATCAAAGTTATGGCTGACAGCAGCTTCACCATTGTGTATCTGTAGAATTAAGGCCTGAATATTAAGTATAATTAACAGCCATTTAGATTGGAATGTCTAGGTAAAGCTCCTTTAGAATGATGTACCCATTCAAAATATTCAGAACACGCTGCAATAATAGCAAAACCTATGGTCTGAAAGAATAAATTTTGAATATTTGATTCTTTAAAGAATTATGTCATTTTCTTTGTAAGTGTGATGTGTGTGTGTGAACCTTTTAAAAGTTTAAAGGACCGCCATTTAAAGTGAACAATGAGTATTGATTAAAGATTTGACCTACAATCGTTTGTTCAAGCTAAGAACCTTGCACAGTCACAGTTTGTGTAACATAATAAAAAAATAAACCTAAAATGTGGCCGATGCAAATGTTACATCAAAACATATTTTTTTGTCCTAAAATGATATGCTCAGCAAATAAATAGAAATTACACACTACCATCAGGAGAACATATTCATACTGATCTATTTATTGTAATATAATTATATGTGATGTATTTTGTATGTATTTGCTGTATTTTTAAAAAATATTTATAACATTCATATGTTTATATTTAAATGTGTTGCCTATAGAGGATATGCTTTCAACAAAATATGCCATTTGACCAAAAGTGAATAGGCATAAATGCAAGGAGCGAAAACATTGCTGGCTGTGTGTGTTTGGGAGGATTTCTCCATTAAGATCAGTGTGTGTCTGCACCAAGTGTCCCATGGCTCACAATTTTCCACCACACCCCTCAGTGAGTGAGGAAGGTGTGGTGTATGGAGTCTGTGTTCTTGGACCCAAAAGAGGACCATATGGCACTTGAGGCATCACAAGGGGAGACGAGATCACTGCAGGCTTACAGCCTTGTAGCTCTGGTTTCACTGCACGCTAAACAGAATAAATGCTGTCTATTAGACATTTATACTGCAGAAACGGCTTCCAAATGTTATGCTGATTGAAAAACCGACCTCCATTAGAATGAGAATTGCTTCCTGTGCTTCAGAGAGGAGATCAAACACACCAGAATTCATTATACAGTTTAACACCTCTAGGGGGCACTAAAGACGAAACAATAGAAGAGATATTCCGTCCCAGAGCATCCTCAGCACACGGTGCTCCCTAAGCATTGCCTGAAAAGCAGCTCAAAGAACAGACTGGATTACAGTGGAGACATATTACATGTTCTAGTGTTGCTTTGCAATGTAAAAAAAGCATGAAGAAGAATAAAAGACAGTGAAAGGAACACTGATGTTTTCAACCTCATCTCCACAGTTGATTATCACAGTCAATACCAGCACATTTCCCTGAAATTTAGAAAAGAACAGTAGATCTAGTGGCTAAAAAATACTTAAAGACAAGCCTGTGGACAGTACCTGCCAATTAACTGCTATATTTGTTATGTGTAGAGTTAATGTTTTCTGTTTTTCACTAGGCACAGGGAAACCCCTCAAAATTGTCATCTGTGCCAAGACATATCAGAGGTGGCAGATAGAGATTAGGGTAAAAAAAACACCTTCCTTTAAAAGTCTTCCTTTAAAACTGCTTCACCTCCTTAAAAAATTATTTTTTTTCCTCATTTCCGCCTTCTTTCATGTACAAGCTACAAGAAAAAACATATTAGTAGGCCTCAAAGCACAATTAATACCCAGAATAGCCAGTCTGCAGGGGGAGTGGAAATGGGTGGACAAAATTTATAGGGTGCTGAAAACAAAATGTAGAGCATGGTAATAACTCTGCCTCATGATGAATGCTGCACAGAGGTGCCATATTCTTTTCCACACCTCTATCCCTCCCCCTGTCTCTCTCTTTCATCTATTCCTGTCTTCCCTGTATATTCCATAAACACCCACCCCTCACCACCCACCCTCCTCTACCCTCTTTCTTCTCGTTCCTCTCCCCTCTCATCTCCACAAAGCATGCCTTTGAACATCACTCTCTCTCTCTCTCTTCCTCTGTTCTTTCCCTACACACCCCCTATCTCTTCCCTGTGTATTTCTTGTTCTGCTCAATGAAAGGTCTATTTATAGCACTAGCTGTTCTTCTTACAAAAGTACACAGGGACACATGCTGCACACTTAAAGCTGAGAAAGATGCCAAAAGGCTTCTAACGTGCTTCTCCTCCTGAATGGATAAGTCACTTCAAAAAAGGCTTCCAACAAGATGTTCTAACAGTAATGGCAGAAGAGCTCTCTGGATTGTCTTGGGGTGCTGTGAAATCGCACCATGATTCCTTTTCTAAAATTATTCAAATGATAGTTCAAAGCTTGCTCTGAGCACCACTATGACATTAAGACAATGCACAACCATACGGATGGAAGATGTTCTGCTGGGTGTTTAGCACGCATTTCACTCTCACTGACTGACTCACTCACACACAGACACACGTTTGTTTCTGTATGTAGGATAGTACAGAGGCTCCATAAGTAATATGGAAATGAATATGTTCCATAGGTTTTTAAATGCTATAAGAATATGTCCTGTATGTAATATAAATATGTTTAATTATTTGTGCATGATTCTATATTTATATATATCCCTGGGATTAAATTAACTTTTCAATACATCTTTAAATATCTATAGGTCTGAGAGTGACAAGGCTAGTCCTGCAACCTAAAAATGGTTCTCCAAGTATTCGTTAGTAAAGGTAATGGTTTTATAGGACAGTGAACAAGCAATAAACCATTTTAATGGACAAATTGGTGGTTCTATATAACACAATTTAATCTATTTTTAAAACAAATCATGTTTTGGTACAATGCCAAACCATTCTGGTAAATAGCATGTACTACATGTGCCTTTAGATAATAATATGTAGTTTTGGTTTAGGCTAAATCTCTGTGTGGGAAACTGATCCTCTAAGCCTAACCCAAACTTAACCCCAGTAACCGGTTATTATTGTTACATTACTATTTAGATGCACACTGTTCATTTCAAAGGTTAGTTTCCAGTCTTAATATTTTGAAATAACTGAGCTACTGATAGCACATTAACAGAATTAAAATCTGTTTTACATTCTGTTCATGTATAATTCAATGAACTAATGTAACGTTTTTACAATGTAGTAACCACTTTTTAAAACTTAATTTTTTTTTTTTAATTGTTATGTCTAATCCTGTCTCCCTTTACAGCACAATGCTGTCAGACTGAGAGAGTGAGGACAAGGACACACATCCTGAGTCATGTCATGACACCACATCTTTCAAACTAGTGCTAAGACATCATTATTGGACAGCTCAGTAAGATTGGAAGAGAATGCTAACAATCAATTCTGTTACATTAGTTAACAGACGTCTGCATTGCTCTGAGTGAAGGGCACAGGGCAAGAGCCATTCAGTCCAACCATAGAGAGCAATGCCTCTTGGACTGTTTAGCTATGGAGAGCTGTGAAGGTGGATCGAACTTGTGTCTAGGAAATAGAGACAGTTGTGTCGCTTGGGAGCCGATAAACAAATGAAACACAATTTACAAAGCCAGGAACATTGAAGGGTAACCCTGTTTTTCCTCTTGTCACCCCCAAAGTCTGTAAACATAAGAAAACAAACATCCACACTCTCTGAAGAGATGACAAAAAATGCAAACACAGGTTTGAGATTGTTTTTCCATTGTCATTATTGATGTTGCTTTTGGACAGTAATGAACATTTGGAAAGGGTATATGCGTAGAACTTCCAGTCATTTGATTGTCCTCTTATTGTACTATAAAAGTGCATCTCATTCAGAAACACAGGAGCTATTGGATTTCTTCATTTTTCCTTTATACGTCATAGTTATTTTTTGTTCTTTCATACATTTTCTTGTTATAGAAAAAAGAAATGGCTGTATTGGAGAGTATTCTACAGTGACTGTACGTGGTGAGGATGGAAGGTATAAGCTACATGTCAGAAGGTACCTACGCTTATGGCCTATAACTGTTCTCTGGAGCCAGCCTAAGAAAGTGAAGAGCGTGTCTGAGTAACACAGATTTCCCACAGATTAGTCCAAATCTGTTCATCTGCAAATCCATTATTTGAACATAATGCATATACTGTGGGTGGCCTGCAGATCTACCAAAAATCTGCATTATTTCAAACACACTTCAAGGCTGGAGGAACATGGCTGGCTAAGAGTTCTGACACACTTCATCCAAACAGTGGAGCACTACACAGAAACACGCTTTACAATGCATGCCGAGCACACACACAAAACACACACAGTGCATAATTGAGCAGGTTCCACTAGCACTGAGTGAGGAGCTGTGGACCTCACAAATAAAAACCCCTAAAAAACCCTAGATGGCCTAAATACATTTAGGGCCAAAGCAAATGGTTACACAACAGCTTTGGCAGACTGTGTTCAATCAGAGTATATTCTTATATCTCTCACTCATTGGTTTTACAATTAACATCTATATGGATTTTCTGTATGGTCTGCCAATGATCAATTCCAAGAAAATGGAGTAAACAACGTACACAGGTGAAGCGCTTGGGTTTTACAGGCTATACATTGACAGTTCAAGAAAGCTGTTCGAGCTGTTCAAGAAAGAATAGACTTTTTCTCTCTGTTTTGAAACAACACATTGTATGTGCAGATCAAATATAATAGAATATATATATTTATATCCTATTAACAGCCAGTTCTGTACATATAAGTAAAAAAACAGGCCAATAAGTGAATGTTGTTGTTGATAGGCATCCTTCAAGTCCTTGGCAATGGAATGGTCATAAGATGCTTATAACAACCCCTTAAGACACTCAGTGCTCCAAGAAAAACTTAAAACTTAAAAAGTTAATACCAAAAAACAGACAAATAAATAAACAGTGGAATGTACAAAACCAAAAGAAGCACCTGCAACCAATGTGGTGATGCTGTTTTTGTGAATCCTCCATTCATAAAAGTGCTAAATGTGCAATGTAAAAACAAAACAAAAACAAAGATACAGTTTCCACTGTCTGACATATGATGTGAGCTCTGAGCAATGAAATCAAATTTGCGGCATGTGCAAATGTGCAGGATTTGGGATACATCTTTCTCATATACGATACACTGTACATTTCTATGCATAGAATAAAGCTCCCTGTCTTCTTGCATTTTATTGTATGTCATTCTATAGGCACTGGCTACGCACAGCGTGGGCACCAGTATCAGCGAATCTGCTTTTTAAACCTTCACCTGCGGCCAAAAAGCCCCTCAAACTTGAACTGTACATCAATGTCCACCTGGCTTGAGTTATAAACATTGTCTGACAGCTACCAGCTGCGAAGAATTCATCTGCCTCTACGGCATAAAATAAGCACATACAGTCTGTTATAAAAACGACAACACAGGTGAAGAACAGAATTAAAGCTACAAGGAAGTGCTGTCAGATGAGGAATGAAAAGGACATGTCGCTCATCTGCAGGCGCAGTGCGAAGGTCAAGCGATGCTAGCTGAACCGCCACCCTGTAGTTGCGGCTACTGCAATGTGCAGCATTAACTCACTGCAGGTGTGAGCTGTTGCTCTGCTTCTGTCTATGTTACTGTGCGTGTCTCTATGTCTTTGGTACCCAAAGACAATAACAAATAAAATAGACTTTCAAAAATTTTTCTTTCAAAAAAGAAAATGAAAGCAGCACCAGTGCCCAGATTCGTCATTTACAGTACAACAGTTACATTTGTTATTTAATAAACTCTTATGCAAAAGTTGAGGTGTTTCAGTCAAATGATGTTTTCTTGCTAAACATCCTCGACAGTAAGCACACATTTAAAGCATTATTAAATTATTGTTTGTTCGCTAAATGCAACTTTTTGGAATAATTGTTAAAGTCAATGGGAATTAAAAGTTAAGTGTGTTTAAGTGTTAAGAGGGTTTACCAACATTTTCACTTCATCAAAACAAGTCATTTGACCAGGGGAGCTCACACTTTTTGCATAAGTATTTATGTGTATATATCTATACTTTTGGTTTTTGAAAAAAAAATCATGCTGCTAAGGCTTTTGGATCATGCAACACTAGAGCATTAGCATTTCAACCTTTTTCTTATTTAAAGCCAGAGTAGTGCTAAGCCAAAGAAAATCTGTTTTAACAACTGTTTTCAATATGATAGGCAAAGTATAGATGAGCGCTAGTGTATGAAACAATGCAATACTAGTGTATAGTATGGATTAGCTGATTATATGCTAGGGTACATTACAATTCAAACAACAAATGGCTTGTTTTGCAAGATAATCAGAATATCAACCATAACTTGGACAATCTCTGAAGCTCCCTGACAAATTAAGGAACATACTTGCTGGGCAGAATGCCACTAAATGCAACTGTTGTACCATCTTTTTTAAACACTTTTTATATCACATATTGCCCTTTGGTATCACTGGTACAGGCTGCTAGTCTTGGATAGTGTTTAGTGAAATCTTGTCGTGGAAGTTCAGATAATTTGTATTGCATTGTTCAATTGTAATTTTAGTATAATTCTATGACAATGAGGAAGTTGCAAGTCTAATTTATTGCTTCCCCAAATAGTGCTTAGAGTGCTTGACAATGACCTAAACATGACTAGCAAGTTAGTATATGGTCTTCCGAAACAACAGTTTAATATACCTTAAACTGTGCTGGTTTGGGCCATCAAAAAAAGCTAACAAATGGCATTAGTTCAATTTGTGGCAGATGAACTACCATGCACATAAATTATGGCACTGAAACATTCAGTCTGTCTTAAAAGCTTTTCAATAAGACTTGCATTTGTGAGAGCATAAACGTTAATGTGGTCCATTTAGGCTGCTGTGAAGACAATAATCTGAAAACATAAGCAGACCCTTATAAAGGACATTCTCAGTCTGGAGGCAAGTATTGTCATGATGAAATAATAGAAAATGAACTATTATCTGAGTGCACAGTGAGGATTATCATGTTCGGTTAACAAGCAGCAGCAGTAATGGAAGTTCTTGTTCATATGTTGTCATAACATTATTATTATTTTATGGCCCACAAGACCTTACATAGGCCATGTTCCTAACAGCAGAAGAAGCACGCAAATAATATTTTCTTTGGAGAGAAGCCAGGAGATGTAGCTGGACTTTGAGAGAAGGATGCTTGAGTGATGATGCATACATGTTACATGGTTGTTTTTGGAGGTAAAACTTCTGTAACCTTTGCAGTCCCTCCACTAGTTCCTACTGTTTGGCTACTACTATGGGATGTCTGGGAATTTTTGAATGAAAGCTGTAAGGACAAAAGCTAATTGCATGCAGACTCTGCTCAGTATTTGGATATGTATCTTATTTAGAGACCTGATCTGTTCTTGAGGTCTCTGTGTGGAATAGTAACTCTCATGTCAATAGCACAGGTTCTGAAATTTCATGATCATCTTTAGTGCATTGCTTTGCAGTTTTAAAATGTCTGGAATCTGAGACTGCCGTCTCACTGTCTGTTATCATAATCCCAGTTGATTACACATCAGTCAGCATTTTTTTGATATTGACATAGTTTGTGTTGGCCACAGTGCAATTGCCTTTTTTGAGGTCCTCCTCCTGAAAGTCCTCGTTGCTGTTGTTCACCCCTTCCTGGATCTCCATGTAGTCAGATTTGCTGATAGTGGAACCACTTTGACTTCTTTTCAGCTCTTCTTGGGAATCAGCTTTCGGGACGTTTACCTGGAGATACTGGGCCTGCTCCTCACCTTCAGTTTCTCGATGGTAGAAGTAATTGAAATTTGAGACAATGACAGGAACGGGCAAGGCAATGGTCAGCACGCCCGCAATGGCACAGAGAGACCCAACAATCTTCCCACCAATAGTTGTTGGTACCATATCCCCATAACCAACAGTCGTCATGGAAACCACAGCCCACCAGAAGGCATCAGGGATGCTGTAGAACTGGGACTCGGGTTCATCTGCCTCAGCAAAGTAGACCGCGCTGGAGAAGAGGATGACGCCAATGAAGAGGAAGAAGATTAGCAACCCCAGCTCCCTCATACTAGCCTTCAAGGTCTGGCCCAAAATCTGGAGACCCTTGGAGTGACGAGATAGCTTGAAGATTCTGAAGACCCTTACCAACCTGATGACTCGTAAGATGGCTAAAGACATGGCCTGCTGCCCTTGCTGACCATCCTCTGCTTTCTCTGCCAGTTCTGTTCCTAGTGTGATGAAATAGGGAATAATAGCCACTACGTCGATCATATTCATTATATTCACAAAGAAACTGGCTTTGCTGGGGCAGGCAAAGAAACGAACCAGAAACTCAAAGGAGAACCAAATTATACAGAGTGTCTCCAGGATGAAGAACGGGTCAGTGAAGTAGGTGGATGTGTAGCTGGTTGTGGAGTTGGTATTGTACGTACGGGCTTTGTGCATATCTTCTTCATCACTGCGGAATATGGGCAAAGTCTCTAGGCAGAAGCTGACTATAGATATAAGAATCACCATGACAGATATAATGGCTATAATCCTTGCTGGTCCTGAACTTTCTGGATATTCGAACAGCAGCCACACCTGCTTTTGGAACTCATTGTCAGGTAAAGGCCTCTCCTCTTCTTTAATGAAACCTTCATCTTCTCGGAACATCTCAATGGCCTCTTCTCCCAGTTCATAAAACCGAATTTCCTCTGAGAATATATCCAGAGTCACGTTGACTGGGCGTCTTAGCCTTCCTCCAGACTGGTAGTAGTAGAGGATGGCGTCAAAGCTTGGTCGGTTCCTATCAAAGAAATATTCATTCCTTAAAGGGTCAAAGTATCTCATCCGCTTTTTTGGGTCCCCAAGTAAAGTCTCTGGAAACTGTGAGAGGGTCTTGAGCTGGGTCTCGAAACGCAGGCCTGAAATGTTGATGACAACTCTCTCACAGCATTCCTGCTCTGCCTCAGCATCATAGTCCTGAGGGTGGCCCGGGTGTGCCGCCGCCTCGTCTGAGGGGTCTCCCGTGGCCACTGTCATTATGCAGGAGGGTGAGGCCTGCACTTTTCACCTGGGCAAGGCACCGCAGGGTGGGAAAAGGAAGGGAGGGAGTCTTGGGGGGAGGGGGCTCAATGGTGTAGAGAGCTGAGGGCCACAGTGTGCCACCGCGGGATTCACTGAAAAACAGCAAGGACATGAGACAAGTGAAAATCTACACTGCACATCGCAAACGTGTTTCACCTGAAAGAAAGCCATGAGGGGCATGAAAGCAAGCCTTTAAATATCTTTTGATGATTTGATCTCTCTTTAGTAAAAAAAATAAATAACTACATGTCTGAAAGACACACACACACACACACACACACACACACACACTCAGCATCTTCTGCTCTGAAAGTTGATATGACAAAGATGTCAAATCACAAAGACTTCCAAGGTGGCCAAGACCAGAAAAGGTGAAAACAAATCATGGTTCACACAAGAAAATAAGGCATCATCACTCATGTGAGCTTTTCTATTACCCAAGCCCTGTCAGTTCTTTCTCTGGTGTACTGCACTGGATGATACCCATTCATATAACACTGCGGCTCTCACAGTGCAGTCATGCGAAAGAGGCCCATCTCCACCACACACACACACACACACACACACACACGCAGTCATGTTCTTCTGCCCCTAATTCCGTTCAGTTCTGTCGATTGATGTTGTAATATAGTTTTTAATTAATTACTTCAATTTTGAGAAGTCCACATATAGCAAGAAACTCAAACATACAAAAAAACATACACACGTTGGTTGGGGCGGGTTTCTTTAAGGATGCCGGTCCCAAATGGAGCTTGTGGGCTCTAAAATATTTAACAGCAGCAGGTGATGAAATATTCAACTGCAGAAAAATAGATTTCAAGCATATCAAGCCTGTGCAGTCTTGCCCCCCCCCCCCCCAACCAGCCCCCATCCAGGAGCATGCATACGTTATGCTTTGGTTTTATAACTCTAAATACTGTTAGAAATAGAAGCCCATTAAGAAGCAGGTGCTGGAGTCCTAAAACCCAGAAACTTGAAAAACTCTGCTCAGTGTGTGGGAGAGTAATGATGGTCAGGCTCGTACTGTACCTGCGTGGATAAACTTCTATGTCCTCCCGCGTGCCCGTTTCGTCTGCAGGTGGACGGCGGCGCGAGACTCCGAGACGTGAAACACCTAACGCTCGAGCAGCAGCGTCAATCCCGGCAATGCCCGGGCAGTGCGCGCGTGGTGCAGAGGGAGGGAAGGAGAGGGATGGGAGGAAGAGGAGGGGTAAGAGGGGCAGCACGCGGGTGTGTCCTCACCTCCCTCCAGAGCTGCTCGCTCTACGCGGCAGGTTTGTATTAAGGGTAGAGGTGGTGGTGGTGGGGGGGGGGGGGGTGTTGGAGGGAGGCACTGAAGAACACAGACTGGAGGAATAAGTGGGCAAACAAGAAGCGCGCGCCCATCACATACACGAGCTTCAGGTGACCACAGTGAAGAGGAGAAATTGGAACAGAAAAAAGGTAGTCCTTGGCTTTTGTCTATGATAGAGGAGAAACAGTTTGCTGTATACTTTCACACAGCAACCGAATCAGGATATTTTGAACACGTTTGTCAGCTCGTTTGATCCGTATTCAAATATTTAAGCCCCTTTACTAATCGAAGTGACAGCCTTCCATGCAAAAGCAACAAAACAGAAAGCAAGCATGCACCAAAGAGTGTCTGCCAAGCCCCAGCATTATGTATCAGTTTTCAGGACGGCGAGTCACCTCCCTGCCCCCCTACCTGTGCCCCCTCCAGGTAAATCGCAGTGGATTGGTAAAGAGTGGCCTAGATCTTTTTTCTTTTTCTCTTTTTCTTTTCTTAGGGGTTGTCGCAATATGACGACTCTGACTTATTGCAAAGAGTCATTTGGCGGTTAGTTAAGGCGTCCAGTCGAATCTGCAGTCAGGCATTGCTGTGCATACCAACAAGGACCGGGGTGCAGACGGTGGGCTGTAGAGACGCGCTTTTTCACTGTATCGCGTTAGTTTTTTTTACCCACCCATATTCAGCACCATCCCCGACCCCCTTGAACTCTGATTGGCTGTTCGTCTCCTGCTTTTCCCTGCTGATAGTGTTCTCACCGAGCCCGCCCATAGGCTGTACACTACTAGCCAACCAGAGCTGAGTGGGCGGGACCATCCGGAATACGGGTGGGTTAAAACACGCCACCACCACTCCTCACTTTTCCGCAGAGTGGGCACTTTTAAAGGGGACGTGCCTCAAGCGTGTGAACGACGTGTCCTCATAACCTGCTCGAGGATGGCACTTCTGTACTGACGTCACGAAGACTGCATCTGAAGAAGAAAACAGTAGCAAGGGACAAAAAGGTTGTCTGCAAGTCCAACACCCTCATACCTTCCCGTTAATATATTCAAACTCACACTGGACAAATATCGAGCGTGCTGTCAGCATGCTCTCACGAGCTCTGTGGCCTGCTAGTGGAATGTGAAAGACATCACTGACGATCCCACGGTTACTCACAGAGTAATCCTCCTATATGGAGGGATCGCATTTTTTTAATATCGCATTTAAAGGAATGTGGATGTTTAGAACTTTCTTGAATAGCTGACATCTAAAACCTGTATCTCCAAAATCGTGATTTGGCAGGAGAAGAAAAGACATTCCGCAGCTTGAATGGCAGTTAAAGAAAGAGATATTTTTCCAAGTACATTTTTGTACAGTTTCTGTTCTATTGTGAAATTGAACACAGTGTCATAAACAAACACATATGAGCTAATTATGTCCAAGTATTGGAAATTTTTGTGAGGTTTTGTTCCAGCGGCGGCAATGCACTAATTAATACTGTAGTAAAGACCCAGGCAGAGATAATTCAGGTAAAAAACAGAATGAACAAGCATTGCCCCATTCACAATGACAGCAACACTCATACACTCATCCACTTGTCAGATACTCGGCAGTAGAACACTCTTTTCTTCACTAGACAATCTGCCAAAATTCCCTCCAGCTGATGAGTCATACACTCTGGTTTAAAGTATTACACTGGGACTGGCGGCTGTTGTACAGCTATCTCTGAATTCAGCTTATAATATCATTCCCTCACGATTTATTCATTAGAAACTAATCACATCCTTTATTAATCAATTTAGAATGAATGGATTATATGATAAAGCATGTCTCCATGAAACAGAATACAGTCCATACTGCAGTACAGTCACCCTGCTGTATGTGATTAGAAAGGTTTCAGGCTCCCAAATGGTTCAACTGTCTAAGCAGTCTTTTGAGATTGTGAGTTTTTTTCACTGGTGCTGCTACAGTCATTCATAGCTGGTAGTCTAAGTAAGCACAGATGACCCCCCCCCCCTTCCAACTATCACTCATCACTCAGTGTAGGTGTAATTAAGTTATTGACTGGCAAAACAGAATTAGCAGTAAGCGTCCTGTCCAGTGGTGTTCTGTTAGTGTGAGTTTGAAAAGATGCAGTTGCCATGACTCAGAAGAAGCATGTAATATCCCTCGGCCCTGGTAGCATCTAATAAGAGACTAACTAGAGGATGGAAATAGTCATGATAGAACTTGGGGTGAAAATCAGGCAAAAAAAAGTCCAAATTGAAGTAAACTTTATTGTCCTCTCAGCTATATACATGTACACAGTGAGACAAGACAGCATGGCATCAGATAACAAAGAAAACACATAGAATACACATATATAAATAAACTATAAATATAAGCTGTAAACTAGAAATAAAATGTTTCATTTAGTATAAATTTGTCCCTTAAATTGATAACACAAAAAAGACCTGTTAATACAGTCTCAGACACTGGGTTCACATCGCATTAGCCTTTTTATCTTAATTAAAGTTGAAAGGCTTATAATAGAACAGAATGAGCCAAATGTATACAGACTGTGTGTGGGTGGGTGGGTGTGGTATGGAATCTGCCAAAAGAGGAACAGTGCAAACATGGAGCAAGTGATATTGATCCCAGGTCAATGTGAGAACCAAAATAGAAGTTCTCTATAGTGATAAAACACAGTCAATGTGCCAAACAATGTATTCAAACTAGTGTTGGGCCGTTATCAGCATTAACGTGCTACGTTAATGTGAGACTCTTATGAAAATGTGAGACACTTATAAAAAAAATATCGCCGTTAATCTATTCACAAAGTTGGGTTGGGAGCTGGGTCTATACTACGCAAGCTATG
>JBBPDH010000104.1:16674276-16682710 GCA_037974565.1 Clupeocharax schoutedeni
AGAGAGAATCATTAATTGCTCATTGTTGGTACTGAAAGCAAAGCAAGGCCATCTTTGATTATGAGTGAAAAGGGGCTCATGAGTCCAAGGGCCTGGGAGGCAGCATGGAAGCAGCAGCTTATATCACACGTTATCAGCTGACAGCTTGAATTTCCAGAGACGACAGACAGCTCACTTCACACCTCACACATCTCAGCTCTCTGCCATGAAACGTCATGCAGCAGCTGGGGCCTGTGATTGTCAGCACATGAGCCAAATACATGCTAATGCTCTTCTGCTCATCCAGGACCACTCATCCAAGACCACTACTTCCCACCCAGAAGACAATCCTAAACAGCATCAGCTGTAAAAAAAAAAGGTGCTGTTGTGATATATGCCGCTATTTTTGTTATTACAGGAATGAAACACAATTCAATAAAGCATGCATAGATACACTAATAGCTTTTGATTTAATTACAGGTCTGTCCAAATTAAGTTTCCATATTCTTACTGGGATGAACACTGGCATTTACTGATACATTTACAGTCATATCACATCCCAGACTGAAGTCTGTGAAGTTCATGGCATTCCTAAATTTTCTTAGGGCACAATTCACTCAGCTTTTAGAAGCTTTTTTTGTGAGTACAATGTTATTTGTTTTCTTGTGTGACCCTAAGCAAATCACTGGATGGCAGCACTGAGCAATGTTTGAACATGCAGGCAAAAATCTAAACCAAAATACACTAAAAAAGAAAATAATGGGGTCAATGTAACATATTTTGCCCCTTCGACTCAAGTCATTGCAACTAAACAGATTGCATGCTCTAAGCTAATTACATGAGCTCTGTTCAGAACATGACTAATGAAGCTTGACAATCTGCCTTCAACGGTTTTATCTAAAACTAGTAAAAGTGAACCAGGAAATTCAAGGAAATATGTGTTTTCCGACGCAGATGATTACTCAGTGGGTTGAACTCAAATACATACCAAAGCAAACACACAGACATATACATACATATACATATAAAAACACTCTTTCATTGATGGTTCACAATGCTCCGACTGACAGTTTGGATGCCGCTGGACAATGTGGTGGTCCACTGACCTTTTAACACCAGTCAATAGGTGAAGTGGTGTGTGAGAATGTGCAAAAAGGTTGCATGGTCATAAAGTGCTCCTTTATTCTGATAGCTGTAAGAAATAGGGCCTTGCAGTATATTCTAATAGCTGTGGTTTTTCTGGCCCAGGCTTTGTTCTATTAAGTGGCAGAAGCATTTCAGGATCTAGAACTTGTTTTACTGGTTTGTAAGGTATAAATTGATTTTTTTATGGAAAGTAAGTCAAATAATACATCCAGAGGAACATGTGCTAACTTAAACTGTCAAAGCACAGACTTATTGCAATAGAAATATTGCACGTATGTAGAAATCATGCAACCCCCCCTCCACCCACTAAACCAAGAAGCCTACTAGAAAACAGAAATATATTGTATGATATAAACGCAAACCAATTGTTCAATTTTCCATTTCTCCACTGTCATGTTTTCCAACTTTCATTTTAGAAAGACGAACAATAAATTGATTTAAATCCACTTTCGCTTCCCTCCCCTACCCATGCTATAGCCTGCTCTGTCTCTCGCTCTGTTTTGCCAGTCAAGCTTTGTGAACCATCTGGAGCGTTGCTGTAGCAACGGAAAAGGGTGCCATGGCAACGTTAACTGGGGTTACCCAGGAAACTGTCGTCGCTATGGAGACTGCATCACGAGGCGGACTCGGGGGCTTCGACTGGGAGGCGCATCCTCGGTGCTGATCTTGTTTCTGTTTCCCATGCCAGAGACGAGATGAGTCCAGCCAGTCTGCTTTTTTACGCCGCCCCCCCCCCTCTGTCTTTCTCTCTCCCCCCCTTCTCTCTATGCTATTTTCATTTTCATGTACGATCATTTTCATGTACTAATAACCCCCTACAAAATTAAAGAATTTTCATTTCTCTGCGCAAAAAAAATCTATTCTTTCAGTCACAATTTCATTTGGTATATGTAAAGGCAATTTGCTTATTGAACACATACAGAAACCTACATGTATGTATATATAGAGATATATAATTAGGCTATAATCAACAGCTTAATGGTATTTTCCCCACATATTTTCATTATGTTAAAATAGAATCTGCACGTGAATATACTGAACAAAATACATAGTGAACATTCTAACACACGACTTCCGAGAGCAGTTCGTGTTCCCGCGTGAACAGACCTTCCAGCGGGCCGTTCAGCTTCGCCACGACACGGGACACACTGGACGCGTTATGACGACCACAGATAAACACTGAGAGCAAAAACGCACAGCGACGATCACGACATGGTTGGTCCGCGTTTTATTCCAGAGTCCCCCACCTGCCCTTCGGTTCCCTTCTTGTTAAAGTGCTGGAAGTTAAAAAACAAACAAACAAAAAAAACAAAGGCTGTACGGACTAAGCACCAGCAGCAGCTTCAGTCTTGCGTCCTGGGTCTGGTCTGATCTGATCTGATGTGGGGGTTTAGTGGCGCGGTCTCCCTGTTTATCGTGCGTGAAGATAAAAAGGCGCACGCTCCTGCGTTATGTCCGCTCCGGCTACACGTCTGTGAAGATCTTCTTGACGTTCACGCAGTTCTGACTGTTCTGGGTGGGGTAGCTGGGCTTCCTGAAGGCGCCGTGCAGCGCCTCTTCGATGGCCACGTACTCTGGCTTGTCGAGAGACGAGGCGCTGCGCGCGCGCTCCAGCAACTCGCCCTGCACCGAGTCCACGCGCTCACGGCTGCCCGCGTGCAGGCACTGCGCGTGCTCCTCGCCATCCGTCTCGCGGTGGTAAAAGTAGTTGAAGTTGGAAACGATGACGGGCACGGGCAGTGCGATGGTCAGCACACCCGCGATGGCGCACAGAGAGCCCACGATTTTCCCGCCAATGGTGACCGGGTGCATGTCTCCGTACCCGACGGTCGTCATGGTGACCACGGCCCACCAGAAGGCGTCCGGGATGCTGCCGAAGCTCGAGGCCGGGTCGTCCGCCTCGGCGAAGTACACGGCGCTGGAGAAGAGGATGACCCCGATAAAGAGGAAGAAGATGAGGAGACCCAACTCGCGCATGCTGGCCTTGAGCGTCTGGCCGAGGATCTGCAAGCCCTTGGAGTGGCGCGAGAGCTTGAATATGCGGAAGACGCGCACGAGGCGAATGACGCGCAGGATGGCCAGAGACATGGCCTGCTGGCCGTTGCCCTGGCGCTCAGCGAGCTCCGTGCCCAGCGTGATGAAGTACGGGATGATGGCCACGATGTCTATGATGTTCATGATGTTCTTGGAGAACGTGGCCTTGCTCGGGCACGCAAAGAAGCGCACGAGCAGCTCAAAGGAGAACCACACGATGCACAGCGTCTCGATCACGAAGAACGGGTCTGTGAAGGTGCCTGGACCGTACGGCGCTGTGCCGTTTCCCAATGGCACCGCCGCCGCAGCCGCCGCAGCTGCAGCCGCCGCCTCGCGGTCATCACGGAACTCGGGCAGCGTCTCCAGGCAGAAGATGACGATGGAAATGAGAATGACGAGCACGGAGACGATGGCGATGCCGCGCGCCGGGCCCGAGCTCTCCGGGTACTCAAACAGGAGCCACACCTGTCGCTGGAACTCGCGGTTGGGCAACGGCCGTTCCTCCTCCTTGATGAAGCCTTCGTCCTCGCGAAACTTCTCCATGGCCTCCTCGCCCAGCTGGTAGAAGCGGATCTCCTCGGAGAAGACGTCGATGGGCACGTTAACGGGTCTCCGGATGCGCCCGCCGGACTGGTAGTAGTACAGGATGGCGTCGAAGCTGGGCCGGTTGCGGTCGAAGAAGTACTCGTTGCGCAACGGGTCGAAGTAGCGCATCCTCTTACGCGGGTCGCCAAGCAGCGTGTCCGGGAACTGGCTGAACGTCTTGAGCTGCGTCTCGAAGCGCAGGCCAGAGATGTTGATGACCACGCGTTCGCGGCAGCCTGAGTCGGGCTCGTAGCGCTCGAGCGACACGTGCGCCGGGAGAGCGCCCGTCTCCTCCAGGAGCTCGCCCACCGCCACCGCCACCGCCACCGGCACTGGCACAGCGGCCGCGTCTGGGCCCCCACGTTCCGAGTCCGAGCCGCGGCTCTCCGCGTCACTGCCCCGCCGCCGCACCGACGGAGAGTCGATCAGGTTGAAGTGGTCGTCCATGCGCGCGAGATGACGGACCAGCCCGTCCCGGTGGACTTTGGGGGGTCCACCGGAGACAGAAAGAGTGAGAGAGACAGATGGAAAGAGTGAGGGAGAGGGAGAGAGACAGAGAGGCGCACGCCCCTGCCTCTCCCTCCTCGCTGTCGAGAGTACAACCCGAGAGGCTTTTGTCGCGTCTCTCCCCCCCTCCCTTTCCCCCCGCTTTTCTTTTTTTTGTTATCACGTCCTCCTCTCCTCCTCTCCTTCGACAGCGCGGGGCGCACGCGGGGTTTTATGAGCGCACGGTGCTCTTTTACCCGCCCACGGCGCGCGCGCGACCGTTTCCCGCCACGCCGTCGCGCCACGCACGACCAATCGGAGACGAAACGTGAGGTGACGATTAAAGGGGGTAGCGTAGGATCACCGTCTGTTTACCGCGCGACCCTCGAACCGCGGCCCGTGTAATGGAGAGTGTGAAAGAGGGAATAATAATAATAATAAAGATCCAGAAGTGAGGAAATCGCGCAGCGTCACTGCCAGAAACGACTACGAGCTCGACCACCGAGCACAAACAATCTAAGTAAGAATGAAACTGGATCTTTTAATGAAAAGAAGAAGACAAAAAATATGTGCTGAAACGAGCTGGTCATGTCTCCAGCGCCAGACACGCAACAGGCTTCAGCCCAGAGAGCCAAGTGAAGAAACACGGAAGGTACGCTCGGGATCGCCCAAGAGAACATTATTATTTTGTTTCTCCAGAAAAGCTGCCTGTTTAAGGACAGAGATGGGTGTGATTAAGTGATTCCACTGAAAAGAAAGGTTTTCACCACGTATAGAGGTGGAGCCGAACAGTACGCTGCTCTCCATGGTGCTGAAACCGGAGAATCTTCAGGTAGGACGGAGCTGCTCTGCTGAATCGTGACTGAACGTAAGTCGTGATTTGCAGCCTGAACCGAAGCAGATTCGGTTTGGGCTGACTATCGAATAAACACCTCGATAAACAAAAAAGAAAACAAAAGTCTTAAGGCTTTTCAGCTCAAAACATTCAGGCCACCAGTCTAGATTGGAACCTCTGACGAGTAATTTGAACGATGTATTCACGTTTGAGGCTAATTTGAGGGAGATAGACAGTTTGTCCTTGATTTTATGGTTGATTCAGATTCGAAAAACAAACACAAAATTAGCATATTAACGTATGTAAATGTTCACAATCTTAAAGTGAGCCAAAAAGCATTTGGACATTGTAGGAAAAAAACAAATACACACCATGGGCCAGAGCTAAAGAACGGCTATTTCACATATTCTCTCCACTTCGCCTGGTTGACGAAGCTTAAAATTATGTTTCTAAAATTGGGGCTCAGGGTGTAATAAGTGGAAAAATGGAGCACCACAGAGGTGTGAAATTATGTATAATTTATGAAGATCTGACATGTTTAGATTGTAATAAATTGTAAATTGCATGTTAATGTTTTTTAACGTAAAGGCCTACTGTATTTTTGTATACGTCTTAAATTTATGAACAGCTATTAAGACCATGTATTGTCCACTGAGTGTTGTAGAATGTGTTTTTGCATGCATAACCCTGATTCTGTTGTTATATTCAAATCATTTGTGTGAATGATGCCAGAAACTTGCGAATATCTCTCCATGATTACTTTCAAATAAAATGTTTTCATTGTATTCCTTACCCTTTACATGACTGAATGGTTTTATTCTGGAAAAATTCTTTTAGGAGCCATTCTATAGTCTTTTTAAATACTCTACTGAATGTACCCTAAAAAGCAAAAGGGGTTCTATATGGTACCAATGAAAGTTTGTTTGAATTTTTAACCACAATGACACTGTATACATCCCTTTTTTGAAAAGGAGTTTCAAAAGCCCTTTCGCATGGGTATATAAGTTGTCATTCATCTACACATAACCATGAGAATGTACATATATATACATTGCTTTTACTGAACCACCTTTAAGGATGTATCTTGTTTAATCAGTCACAGTATCTTGTTTATTAGAAAAATATGTTGGTACAGTTTTTTTAAATAATTTTGTATCAGCTTAATTTAATTTAAAATTGCCACAAGTTCTCGAGAAATGGCTTATTTGGGGTAATGTTCAAAAGTGTTTGAGAGCCTTCCTATTATATAAATGTCCTTTACCAAGAAAGAATACGGAACATTTAAGGAAATCTTCAAAACAATTGTTTGCACCTTTACTAATTAAAACATGAAGGTAATCACACATCTGTGGTCCAGTTTGGCTTTTGAACTTTTTTCTAGTCAGTTCTCACTGCATGTCCTTACATTATTACAAAGTGATTTCACAAGTTGCTGAAAAGTGAGTCAATTGAAATGAATCCAAGCACATCACAAACCACTGAGCCAAAAACTTTCCAAGGACAGTGTAAGATCTTCAATATTATAAGCTGCAGTTCTTTGGTTTCAAAGATATTTCTATTGTGAATAGTGAATGTCTTGCCTGCAGACTGTCAGAAAACAGCCTTGAGAGGAATGACACCTTTTTTGTGTAATCTATTGACATTTCAGGGCCATTAAGTTGGCAGTTCTCTCCCACGTCTCTGCCTTCCATACACACTATCAGATTCTCTCTCTTTGAGAAAACAAGAGTGTACAGTTGACAATTTCTATGACAGTACAGCATATACTGTATTATATCACTAATTCAGTGAAGTGAATTCAGCGAAGCACAGAGAAACAATCTGAATTTAAAACAAATTCTCAGTGTCTCCTCGAATTGCTTAAAGAATTATTTCCAGGTGCTTAGAAATTCCAGGTGGTTCTATAAATAAGATTTGCAAAGGATTTGCGCCAAGCAATGAGTATGTCCCGAAAATGCATGCATCTAGCAATCAATACAATACACTACTGTCATGGTGTTCATGAGCATTTAGACCAACCATTCTACAGCAAACACCAACCTTCTAATACAGAGAAAGAACTGACAAGAAAAATAAACCAGAATGAATGGAGGAGAATGTCACATGTTCTTCTTTCTGTTTGGTAAACATTAAAACACAAGAATACATTTTTCAATTTGCATAATTTTACACATAGAGTGATGCAATAACATGATAAAGGGTGGAGTTAAAGTATTGCCCATCTGTCACATTGTATGCTTGATTCTGTTAATTAAATCTAGCATCACTGCAGGAATAAAATCACACCATGATATGTAACTTTTCATGTACATTTTATGTACATTAGTAATATTAAAATTTAATTTGGTAACATACTAATGCCTTTATCATTAACGATTCACACAGTGTAATGAGCAGCTGGCATTTTCAAGTGGTGTAAAATGAAAATTAAAGGTTTTTTATGACAACAATTGTATGGCCCTATAGATATTTATCTCTGGTTTAAAGGAGCTATGTGCATGCATGAATTACTTTATGAGCATGAGTGTGCACATCGTCACTAAACCTTTGGATTTTTTATCCACAGTCTGTCTGTTTTCTAAATGTTATTTTCTCCCGTAATGAGCTTCAGATCTTCCGCACTAATTTTTCGCGTGACTTTGCTTTGCAATGCATAAGCCAGCCATCTAGCTAGATGCACAACATTGAGTTTTTAATTACTAACAATGCACAAATGAGTTATCTTGACAGAAAATCTGTGTTTACATTACATTGAAGTATGTCAGCCAATTTGTAAAGATCTCTAAATGGTTCTTCATGTGCTCTGTGTTCAGCACTGCTATTAATATGAGTGTCCATGAAAGCAGGGGTCCAGCAGCACATCAAACAGGTTATTTAGGCAGCAGTAATCACTAGAAATGCCCACAAGTGATACATCTCCCACTAGAGGAAGAGCTCTGAGTGATTGAATATTAATGAGCATTTCTTACTGTGCCCCCCTCCATCACTCAATATTGCATAGTGATGCATATTTAATAAGGGTTTAATGTAAGTGGGGCTTTCACTTTTAACTAGTCAGACATATGGTCAAGGAACTGTCATACAACCATAACCACAAAGTGGAAAATGTTCCTTTACTTGAAAAACTAATAAAAAAACAAATAAATACAGATTTTTCTAAAGAAAAAAATCCTTTGGAATTCTGTTTCTGCATGTTAGACTAATAAACAACAGCTATATAACAACAACAACAACAACAACAACAACAACAACAATAATAATAATAACACAATAATAATTATTCTTCTTCTTATTCTTATTCTTCTTCTTATTATTATTATTTTTATTATTATTATTATCAATAATAATAATAATTGTATCATTTGAAAA
>JBBPDH010000104.1:16694140-16710627 GCA_037974565.1 Clupeocharax schoutedeni
CATTGTAGTCTAAGGTATAGTCTTGTATTCAATAATAAATGGTAAAAACTGCTTCTTGTAATGTCTGTATGTATGTGATTAATTAAATGCGATTAATTAGATTAATTAATCGCCACACCATGTAATTAATTAGATTAAAAATTTTAATCGCTTGACATCATTAAATCTGATACATGATAAAGAATAGCAGTGAAGCTGACAGAGAGAAAGGGAGTGAGAGAGATAGGGAGAGCAAGCGTGAAGAGAGAAATAGTTAATAATTCATTCATGATACTAAGGCATGATCTGATATCCAGGGCTTCTATTTTAGGTTTAGACACTGTTGTGATATATGGTATGTGTGCAGCTGTATATAAGTGACTGTTAAGAGAACCAAGGTAAGAATTAATGAAAGATTAATAGGACCTATTAGGAAGAACCAAACAGCAACAACAAGAACAACAACAACTCCAACATCATCAATAAAACAGTGTAAGGAGTACAAAGAAGGATAACATAATTTTTTAACATGGACATTAGCTTCCAGGGCAGAAGTCAATTAATGTTGTTAACGCTTGTTTGAAAAGCTGGTACTGTCTGCAGCCTGTTAAGTATCTCACAAAGTCCTTGCATGACTCCAGCAAGATGAAGAGTGATCAGATGCAACCGCGGAACTCATCAAGGCCTAATATGAGTTACTGTAAATGTGATTACAACAAAACTATTAGCAACGTAAGACAACAGACAACACAATCTCATAACTGTTTCATTTCCTTCGTAATGAGAAAATATCTGATGTGGCAGTTTACAGTCATATTACCATTCAGTTTAGTATATATATATATATATATGCAAAACACCAGGACCACTCACAGGTGTATAAGATGGTATGTGAATGGGGTAGTAATGGGCAGGCATGAAGACTTTGTCAAATGCCAAAGTATTATAGCCAGACAAATGGTCAGAATTGACAGAAAGCATATGGGATCCATGGTGGCTTAAAGGGCCTGCTGCAAAGGTATTGGTGTCAGATGCCATGGCACACCTTCAGATGTTTTGTGGAGTCCACGTTATGGTGAGTAGCAACTGTTCTGGCAACACACAGAGGACCTACAGCATATTAGGCTGCTGAGTATCATTTTTTAGCTCAACAGTTTAGTTTAGTGTCCATGTTTAATTTGAGGGTAAATTGAGGCTTACGATTTAGGCAGACAATGTGGGAATTAGAATCTGAATTGCTTAGAACAGGTCTAAGCATTACAGTTTACATGGTGATTAGAAAATTTGATTAAAAAAAAAAAACATGCCTGGGCATACAGTAAGAGAATGGCATGTGTGGAAAAGAAAACATGCATCTGGTAATCTGTGTGTTCCCTGGATGTAACAGAATGTATAAAAGGCATAAGATATATCAGACTTTGCATAAACTTTGTAATTCAGATATGGTTCTGCAATTATAAAGATCTGCCAATCATATAATCATACAGTGCAGAAATGTTATATTTTGCTTTATAACTAGCCATTGTTTATCTAATTAGCTATTAGCATAGTGTTCATTTCCTCTATCACTCCATGGGAATTTGCAGTTATGTTAGCACCATGTTAGCAGTCTTGTATAGTCACATTTGAAGCTTGTAACAGCTATTTTAGTAACTTTTTTTGTTTTGTCATATTACCTGTCTGTTGGCCTGTTATCTACTTGCATAATAGTATATGTTGTGAAACGATTATTTTACATGAACTTTGATTATCTGTAATTCACATAACCTTAAGCTATTAGACTTGTACGCACAGACTACACAACCAAACCGACAAGGAGAGCTGCTATTTCTGCTGAAACTGTGAGAAATATCTTTTGCTCATTTAAACTAAATCTTCAACATTTCTCAAGTCCAATGCCACACAAAGCCTTCAGCTGTTTTTATGTTAAAATGTAAAAGGCACAGCCCCACATGCCTCTTCACAATGTTCCTTTGAGCCAACATCTTGATAGAAAGACTTCTCTGTGATCTGACTGTAACACTGAGGGCGAGATGGACGGATACATGCCTTACACCACATCCGAACACTTTCACTGAGAAAAAATGACTTCCGTGAGAAACACATGACACAGGCACATGAAATCATCTATTCAGATATTTATTCTTAATGTTCCTGATCCAGATAACATCAGCCGCTCTGCTCTCTGTGAAAAGTGGGTTAGATCTCATGAGTCGCTACCATCTTCTGCAGGCAACAAGGGTCTTTTTTTTGTGCATGAATCATGTAGGATGTTTATCATGGAGTGAAGAAAAGAGAGCAATTCTACATAAGTGCAGAAATTGAGATTCTTCCAGTGGATATGTATTCATTAGTACAATACTTTGGATCCTTCATCGTCCCAAAAGCTTCATAGACCCAGCATTCTGTCATGAGAAAGTAAAGCCAGAGGGAAATAAATCTCTTAAATTTTACTGACATTTCTGAACTTTACATATGGAGTTACCGTTGGGTAGGATGTGGCGTCTTGTATGCAAGTGCATACTTAGTGTTCTTCTCTATGGATTATGTATTGTTGGGTTAGGTGTTGGCTAGTTATTATGTGACAGTTGTTGTATAGATGCTCTGACTGCAGTATCTTGATTAAAGAGCTCACATGGATTTAAGCTGTTTGTCAGGTAAGAAACAATTGTGGACTTCTTAAGCACTGATGTACATCACTCTGGATAAGAGCGTCAGCTAAATGCCGTAAACGTAAACGTACTTCTGTTCTCATAAGGTAAATGTAAACTGATATAAGTGTCAGTACTGGCTACTACCAAGATGTATCATTACATTATTCAGGTGAACTGTTGCCATGTTTTTCATGTAAGATGAGTAATAGCCCCTTTTTTTTTTAGCATGCATAGTACATTTTTAAATGTATAAACTATAAGTATGCACTGAGTATGTATACAGGACTCCTTCCTTTAGTATACATACTGTTTGGCAAAGTTTGCATACTACCTTTTATGTGCATACTACCTTTATAAATTGTTCCGTCTGCTTTTTCATTTAAATATATCCACTGTAAACTAGACACTTGTATATAAACTAGATGTTTCTACAAGACAGCCCATCACTCTTGTCTTCAGATCATTTGGTCGTACTGGGGTAATGTTCAGAGACCAAAGTAACAGTCATCTGGATTACAGTTGTTTTCCCCGACAACATTATGTCTCACAACAAACCTTGAAACAGTGAATGCTACAGGCTAATTATTGCAATCATCTCCCCCTCTGCCTCTGTTTGAGTGACAAGCAAAGCAATATACAATATGGAGTCGAGAAATGAACAGCAATCATTCCTGTAAAAGTCTGCACAAGAGAGCTTTCTTAAGGAAAATATGTCAAACACGACCAGCTACGAAATGTCATTTCTGTCTCGGTTAAATGCCACTTAAATGTCATTCTAATAAATATGAGCAGGACAAGGGGAGACCAGTAAGGGCATAAGGACATAAACAGAAAGCAAAACTGGATTTATGTAAAATGAACAGCTGCAATTTCACAAAATATTGTTGCACAAATCAGCCAAAGGCAAACATGCGAGTCATTGGTCAATTTCCAGAATTCCTAGAAAATGAAAACAAATGAGCAGCTAGATTTTGTGCTTGCAATAAGAGACATGTGTGTTTTCTTTAGTCCTGTAGAATTGGTAATGGGATTCACAACTTGTTTATAATTCTTAAAAAGTAACAAAATCCCGTAAGACTGAGGTTGTCTTGAACACACAAACACACACACACACACACACACACACACACACACAGCCTGTACGTGTGCTTGTGTTAGCTGCTATTTAAGCATATGTCCATTTGCCTGCTTTTGACCTGCTTCTTATCTCTGTTTTGGCATCGGAGAACAGAGAGAGAGAGAGAGTGAGAGAGAGAGAGAGAAGGGGGGAGAGCAGAAGTTTTTGGGGATAAATAAAATGTTAAGCTCATAGATTTAGAGATGGGATTTGCACTCTTCATCTTCAAGAGGATGATGATGCTGAGGAGGAAAGCTCAGAGTTAGGAGTTGTGCAGTGCTTGAGCCACTCTGATATTGCTGTGCACTGGAGGGAGAACTGAAAGTGCACAGTCAAATTTCTAGCTCAGAACCAAAGGCATGTGTGCCTGGACTTTAACCTCTAAGGTCAAATTATCTTTGCATTTTTACAACCGAAGAGGAAAAGACAGACCAGTATCTGTGCTCATTTTCCTTAAATAAAGCTTAATACTGATTTCTTCAAAGAAAAATTCAAAATTGTCTGTAGTGACTTGAGAGACACTGAGAAAAGTGTGTGTGTGTGTGTGTGTGTGTGTGTGTGTGTGTGTGTGTGTGTGTGTGTGTGTTTTATATATTATATTAATAAATGCATGTATTTATGTATTTATTTATTGGTTAATTGTTTTTAAGCCACTTGTACAAGACAGAGAAATGTTCACAGTCTTTAAAAAAACGTATTTTTATTTTATTGATGTGTAAATTTTACTGTAGACATAATTTAAAAAATGCTGGCCTTCACATTAACATGCCCTTCACACCAACAATAAAGAGCCCCCATTTTTCCTTTTTATTCACCGCCTAACAGAGCAAAAATCTCATTCGAGTGTGCCTGTGTGCAATTGCCTTAACCCAGTGATTTATGAAAAGGAGAACAATCTGGGCGCAGATGGGACTGAAAGAGAGAGAGAGGTATAAATATTCTGGCTTATCAGTGGGGGGCTTCAGCTGCTCCCACGGCCCCTGAGCCATTGCCGTGATCTATGATGTGTCTCCATCTCACAAAGCTCCTGTTAGCAAGGTATGACTGCTGCATGTTAACGCCACGGAAGAGGAGCAATTTGCATGGAGTTGTCTGAGTTCACACCTAGAACTGCTCATCTAGGTATAGCCTGAGTGTTACCATGGAACCTTCACCAGAGGAATCTGATATATCTGTTATGGAATCTGTTAGGTCATAAATGCAGTACTTTGTGTTTTCAATCCAGGAGTCAATTTCAAGAGAATAAAAAAGTCAAGCATATTTGCATGCTCTTGATTGAAATTCAACACAATACCTGTGTTCATGTGGTTTAATTTATTTAGTTCATGTGTAACTAGGGTACACATTTAAAATAAGTGCAACTCATTGATTAACAAGGAACGACATTTATTCAGTAATACTCATTTTGCCTGAAAGTGGCTCACATTCCCTTCAATCATCAGTTTAAGCAAATTAATGCAAACAAAACAGAAATACTAGTTATTACCGCAGATATTATTACCGCATGTCAATAAACAGAACTAAACCATGATTTAACCATAACGATTAGGACTAAGCCTTTAGTTCCTAACTTAAGACAGCCCACTTTTGGGATAATGCTAACTCATGCGCCTATGGGATTTATACTCATATACAAAAACTAAACCAATCCTGAATATTGGCCTAGTGAATGATGAATGAATATTTCGTTTGGTCTAGAATATATGAAGCTTTCAAAAGACATTTCAGGTTTACTTGAAGCTTATAAGAATCGTGACATATACTTCTTAGCATATTCCTTGTGTGTTGCTGTTTTGCAGGAACTCTTTAAATTTTGGCACAGAGTTACTGTCACTCTTCTAAGCTAAACTATGGCTTTCATTAAGTGATGTATCAAGGACTGCCAGAAGGCCCAGAGTGATATTTTTTTCTCAGAAAAATTTGTCCCATTAAATCAAAATGTGACAGATTGATACGTCATACAGTTCCAAAGCAGTCTAATCTAATGTGTATGGCTTCATTCCTGTTCAGCTCCTGAAGTCCTAGATGTCTTTCTATTAAATAAAAATGAAAAAAAAATTACACATTTTTAAATCCCACAAATACTTAGGACTCATCTGAAGCCCAGAGGGCCCTGAGGATTCCCTATTCCCAATATACCAATCAAGCACATTTACAACACATTTTTGTTGATAAATCATGTGTTTTATTAATGACTTCATCTGAATCTTGGAGGGATTGCTATTCCATAACATGAAAGCAATCACCACGAGGATTAGTGCGCCGCAGTGAGCTGTGTATAGCCGGGTGCAAACACACTCATTAGAGTGGGCATAAGGGCAATGTAATTATGCAACCTATTTCGAAAACAGCTACAGATCATAAAACTACACAGTCTCACGCTTTGTTACATAATCCAAAAATTGTGGGCCTCTGTAAAAAGTCTGTCATTTCTTAAGTGGGCTGTTTGCATCAGCTCTAGGAAGTGTACATAAGCTGCCATTCTATAGTCCATGTTACTTCTTATCTAATAATGCCTCAACTCTCTCTCTCTCTCTCTCTCTCTCTCTCTCTCTCTGTTAAAGTTATGAAGTTATGAATTTCATTCTGGGCCATTGTTATTGCTTTATTCATGATGAAACATTCACACAGTATAAAGGCCATCTGACAAAATAAAATCAGAAGTTACAAGGTTTTGACATCACAATAACAACAGAAAAAAAACTAGATTGAATCCGGATGAGGATGTCTGGTAAAGTTAATGACTACTGTACATTCTCATGCTGGTGCTTTACCACATCATGCTTACCTTTAGGCCTTACATGCTCTTTCTTCAGTACAGATTTGAGCTTAATTAACTAATTAATTGAGTCTGCCAGCAGCCGGTGTGTGCATCTGTTGTTGGCATCTTCTGTGAGCATCTCCGGAGAGAATTAATTTACTCTCCCCCTAACAAACCATTGGTGGGTCAGCCTGCCTCTGCTCTTCCTCTGGAGGATTTACATCAAAACAAGACACATGAATATAATGAACAGGACTTTATGTTGTATCCATATTTATGGAAAAATTGTATGTGGGCCTTTCAAAGTTTGATTTAACCGAAGAGCTTTGTTTCTATTCAAACAATTTGCGTGTTAATTATGCGAGCTGCAGCAGCTTGCTGGCTGTAACCGGTTGTAAGAGCTGATTTACGGCCTCAGAATAATGAGGCTGAACTATAAACTCTATTGTGAATGTCAACGAAGCAATTGGGTTGGATTCATGTTTCAAAGGCAGTTAAGGCCCTCTTGTGGCCATACAGAGCTCGGTTGTGAGAATGAATATTTATCAGAGAACAGGGCACTGTGTTTTAAAAACAGCACGGTGACTTGATTTTGCATTAAGCTGAAGAAAGGAAATGTGAGAAGCAAACAGAATCTGTTTCATTTTATTTACAGTATCACTGCATGTGGCCCAAAACATTGATCATAATGGTGGTTTAGAAAACTGCATATGAAGAGAACAGGCTGCTCAATAATTCATGTGAATACATAAAATCAGTATCATTAAAAAGACTTTCAGTGATAAAACAGTTGGCTTCTGTGTCTGTACTAGCAAATCTAGAATAGTCTGATTCTTCCTGGACAATGCTTGCTCAAAATTTCCTGGAAAGTACTGAGCAGGGATTTTCCTTTAATAGAATACGTTCATACTAAACAGGGCACGATGCCAAGCTGTCAGTAAAACTGAATCGTGTTTCCTACTGAATGATGCCAGCAGGAGGCAGTAAATATAAGTGACCCTTACATCCTAAGAACTTTTTTCATTGTTTCACAAAGCATTTCAGAGTTATATTCATGGCAAACGATGTAAAATGTTACAGATGCTAACAATTTGACAATTTGACAATAACACTTTCAAAAGCCTTTCAAAAATGGTAACACAAATGAAGTAAACGAGTTAATCTGCAAATAAGTACAATTTCACAATACCTCCTACAGGACTATAGGGTGGAACGCCTTACAGCATGACTGTCTTAGTCTGTCAGGTGCAGCCTAGACACGTTTATAGATTAGTGGCTCAACTTCAGCACTTTCAGAAAGGTAATCCTACCGCTACACAGTTGCCACGTAAAATCAGTTAAATTGCCCCATGATCCTCCTGCTTCCTGTCTGCACCAAGATGACACCCCTAAAGGAATGTGCAAGCATGAGAGACAAATGCTGTGACATGTCTTACAATTTCTAATGCTTAATCAAACCCATGAGTCTATAGTCTTCACAGTGAATGATCTGAAGGCTTGTGCATTGAACATATAGTTCTGGGAAAGTGTAGAACATTATACCAATGTTTTTAATATTTTAATAAGACTTTTTAAATGTGCATGTCTGCTTTACACACATCTTATTAAAGAATCTACTGAACATTTCATAACGAAAACAAGTATTCTTCTATGGCATCACTCCAAAAGTCCCTTTCAACACCTTCATTTTTAAGAATATATCTGATTAATTGTTGGCTCTGGGTGGACCCTTATAAGAACTCAAGGCTGATGAATGAGTCGGGTTGGACGAGAATGGGGGGTGCATAGTTGACGTAGAGACGGACTGGAGATGAACTTGGGCAGTGAAGTCCGAGATGATACAGGTCAACACATTTGCAGTGGTCTAAGAGACCCTGTAAGAATGTATTTGGTCATAAATGTGCCTGGAATAAAAGCACACTGCATATTTAATTTAAGTCATGCTAAAAACATCTCTTGATCGTATGATTCACAGAGGATTTTGTTGTTGTTGTCTTATGTCATGACTGTCTTCTTAGCTATAATTGAAGTTTATGTAGCAACATTTCATTCTAGTAATTTTGGTCCATTGATCCATTCATTGTGAAATATCCCCACAATGTGAATCTGGTGTTCTCGAATAATATAAAAACATTATTATTATTAAACGGAAAATCTGATGACGCATTTTAATGCTGTACAAATCCAGAGAGTTAGACCACTGTTACAGAAGAGGGACATCATTTGACAATCAGATCAATAGATCTGTGTTCCGATGAATTGGATCAGATAATGATGTAGTGCATGAGAGTCATTGTACTCAGCGAGGGCCATGCTCTGCATCAGAGGGAGAGGCTTTGTGTTAATTCTCCTGAGTCTTAAGGGATGGCAGCTCTTTTGATTGCTTCTTAGATTTCAAAGGTGAAAGAGGTCACATGATCTGCTGAGCCTGTTTTTGGGAGGGAGTGAAGGGGAGGACTTCACAGCCCTCAGTGGCAGAGGAACCTCCTGTATAATGGAGGGGGGGTGGGGGTGCATGTGTGTGGGGGTGTGTTTTTGTGTGTGTGTGTGTGTGTGTGCGTATGTGTGTGCATGTCTAATGGAGTGTGTGGGTCGTATAAAGCCAATTGAATAGGTCAAGTCACCTGCAAGCCAGATTTATTTTCCTTCCAACTCATAATTACAGAGCAGGTCTTCAGCTTCTTGCCAAATATCTGCGAGTATCAGGTTTGGTCTATTTGCCATTTTCAACAGATTCCAAGGAAACCTCCAAACCAGCCAGAGACCGGAGACAGATTCTACCGTCTGAGTCAGACTTTGTGGTGGCTGGTTAATAAAAATGTTTGCTGTCACACTTTGCTGCTTTTGTATTGAGGGGTTGTCACTTCACAAAAGCAGGAACCAAATGTTCTTGGATTACAGTATAATTGCTGTTTCACAGACCACTGAAGCCAGGAATCACATGGCCTGTCATAACTGTGGATTTTAGGTGAAATGCATTTGTTAATTTATTTGGGCAGCACAGCATATTTAGCGAAAGTGTTCAGCACAAAGTTGGAAACAAAACTGTGTTTGAACAAGTTCCCATAGTGACCTTAGCGTTAGCAAAAAAATATTTAAAAAAACAGAATAAATAAAATTATTCTTATTCTTAAAAAAGAATAAAAAATAGCTAAAATAAGAAAACACAATTAGAAGCCATAGGCAAATACATGGTCACATTATAAACAAGTCAGGGTCAATTAAGCTTTATAATTGTAATTAGATTAGACACAATGGAAGTTTTATTTTATGTAACAGGGTTACAATTTCATATTTGGCAAAATATGTGATCATTGTCAAAATCACATTTTCATTGTAAAAATGACTATCTTTGTAAAAAGATATGGTAATTATTGAAAAATGGAGAAATTAGCCTTTTGTTTTGCATGCATTGTAATCACTTCAGACTTTGTTCTTTTGCCATTGCTGCACATGCATCTGACAAGTGAGAGCTCTGAGGCGGAAGGCGGAAGCTTTTGTCTTTGCATTATTTCATTATTGTCATGTAAAACTACTCAATAATCTTTTTGTATTCATATGAACATGTAATGAGCTGTTCAGCCCGTAGCTTTATGTCCTACTATGTAGTCATACTTTAGCAAACAAAGCCCTGGAGATGTGTTTCTCCACCTTTTCTACAGTGCCATAGTTACAATGCCTACATATTTTGATAAAACGAGTGCATTTTAAATATTGTAAGAACACTGAATCACAAGTGGGTGGTGTGTCCCATCACTGCGTGAGAATCTGGGTATTCAGACTTGGCTAGATTCCTCTGAGACAGAATACTTTGAATAAATAAGGGCAATAAATCTTGGCTATTAAGTAATATAGTAGTGCTGGTTATTTCAAAGTGCTGTTTAGCCCTGAATTGTCACTGATCTGGAGAAAGGTTGCAGAATTACATTTCTGTTCGAGCTCATGCTGTAACGCTCAGTGAACCATGTGGTGCACAGATGTATCACCTTCACCATTTAAATTCAGTTTGACATTCAATTCAATTCTATTTATATAGTTCAATTCAATTTTATTTATATAGTACTTTTTAGAACCAAGTTGTCACAAAGCAGCTTTACATAATATAGGTCTGAGACCCTAGTGAGTAAGCCAAGGGCAACAGAGGCAAGGAAAAACTCCATCATCTGGAGGAAGAAGCATCGGGAGAAACCAAGACCCAAAAGGGGAACCCATCCTCCTCAAGTTGACCCAGAGAGAAAGGAATGAGAATCTAATGGGGATAAATTACAAGAGAAGGCCTTCATGTGCAAGATTATTGACAGATATTGGCAATCTATGGCTAACAGAGTTGGTTTCACAAAGTGTCTATTGTGGTAAAAACCCCATCAGCCATTTATCGGGCAGTGTCTATAGGCTTTTAAGGTAGGAAACCTCCTTAACAACTGAACAAATAAAATAATTCAGTGTGTGCATCTACAAAACAGGCGGAGTCTCTCTTGTTTTTTCCATTTGCCTGTCTGCATGTCAGTCTATTTTTACATTCCTGATCCTTTTTTTCTTTTTTCCTTCCAGGCAGGAAAGACCTCGGCTTAAAAAATGAATTGACCATAATTGAACAGCAACATATCTCAGCACGTGTGTGTCCATGCATGTCACTGATGTGCTGCAGCACTTGCATGTGTCGGTGTGTGTGTGTGTGTGTGTGTGTGTGTGTGTGTGTGTGTGTGTGTGTGTGTGTGTGTGTGCATTTCCATTCACCAGTGTCAGTGCGTATCTGTCAGCAGTCGAGTTCCACATGCTAGACTCCGTGTGATATGACCTTCCCTGTAAATAAGCAGGGAGAGGACACAGCTTCAGTAAACATGTCCATGACTGTTGACAGCTTCAGTTCCATCTACAGTTGACATACGTGGGTCTCAGATGAGAAATCACCTTTCACAGCGACACTAAAATAGTAAGAACAATAATTAACAAACTAAATGTATCTCACTCTGAAATATGTATTTCTCAGAACTGCAAGCTATAAACCAGAAAACCAATGTTTGAATGGACAGCAAATGATCAAAAAGAGCAAACATGGTCATCTGCATTTGTAGACGATAGAAATGGCTTTCAAATCAGTCTGCAGGGGCCCCCAGACAATCCACATTTTTGGTCGCACCCGAGTCCCAACATAATAGCACAGGAAAAAAATGTAGACTCCAAAACCAAAAGACAAAACTGATAAACATCAGGCAGTGTCATTGTTTGACATTTTATTAAATAAACTCTTAAGCAAGCTTTTAAGATGCGATGAGTAGACAGTATATCATTAACACATCTATGATTCTGCTCTAAACGGCCTCCGCCCAGGGTAAATGCGCATTTTCCAAAATCTTGGTTGAACCTCAAATTATGCATTCAATTCATTTGAAATTACAAAATAGACAAGAAAATTACACACATTAAAGGCCTTCTGTCTCACTCGTTCAATGGTGAATGTGACAAGACAAGCAACCTTTTGAAACTGCACATTTGCAGTCGTACAGAGACTCACTCTTCTGCAAAAGTGATTGGTATGAAAATCAGCCTCATTATTTAATGCTCAGTGTTTGAGTATGTTCATCATTCTCTAGCAGCAAGCAGTTTCAAAGCTCAGATGATTATGGTTACCACATCTGAATCAATGTTTGTTTAGTGCATAACATATTTAAAGATGTAATTATATCTTTGAAGATTTCACCTCATTCACCACGCAGTTATGTCTGCCACTGGAAATAATTCACAGTGTGCTTAGAATAACAGAATAAGAACAGGGAATTCCTTCTGGCTGTTTACCTAGATGGAAATTCATTTGATGTTTGATTGGCTACAATATTTATTCTTCCTGTCTTCAAGCTGTAAGTAATGATGCTACAACTGATATTACATTATTACATGAGCATGCAAGAAACTAGGTTATAGATATAAGTAATGGGGTTACATTTTTTTAGACTGCATCACACACTGAGCAAATGTCCTAACGTTTGAACAATTTTAGTGGTGATGTCATTGCTTCAACCAAGTCAATATTTTCAAAGAAGCTGTTGTCCACCTCATAAAAAGCTAGGAAGTTCAGGATTTTTGAAATTCTTTCTGGCCATCTTTTGTGGCCTGAAAAATGTAGTCAGGCGTGAAAATCAGCCTTTACATCTGACACAACACAGATATTGTCTGGGCAGAGGACAGGGGTGAACGAGTGTCAGACAGTGTGGCTTGAAGAAGGTCAGAAAGGCTTCGCAGTCCAGCCTGAACAAACCTAGACCCGCCTACAGTGGAATCTAAGAATCTCAGTTGAATACAGTTGGCAGCAAACTGGTGGGCAACCACCGGAACCACATTTAGATTTCTTCAACCTTAGATTTCCTAGAACTTCAAGCAGAACCATACACAACACTTGGGACCAACTCCCAGGGTAAAGAGAAAAGATTCAATAAAGAAAAGACTGTTGTGTAAGGTGGAATGGGCCCATAGCTGTAGAAGTGGCATACATTTTTATTGATTCATGCCATGTTTTATGAATGTTGAAAACTGAGAAAATAGAGGGTGATGCTAAAATGCATCAAGCATCATGTTCCCCTATAGTTTCAAAATTTGACAATTGCTTGCAGATGAGCTGGGGCAGCATTGAAGTCTAGAAAAAGCAGTAATAGTTTTACATATAAAATGTCTCTGCCCCTGAGTGTGAAACTGATCTGTGTAAAGTAAAACTAATTGGTGCTTCATCCATTGCTCTGTATTCCTGTTATCCCCAGCTTCTTTCCTCATTGATGGATGGCTTCCCCTTCGACTGGTGGACTGTAGGCTACTGTACTATTTAACAGTTATGTTATTAATCTCCCTCTCATGGCCTTTTCATGTTTGAGTGGTAGTCCATTTGAATTGATGATTAAAAGAAACACTAACAAGAGAAGTATTTCCCTTTCAATCATGCCAAACAGATACAACATTTGAAATTCAGGAATTGCTTCTTTTTGAGAGGAGGCCTGCCTGGAAATGATCATATAATTCCTTTCATCTGAGACTGGTAAATGCAAACAGACTGTGTCCATTCTGAGGTCTGGTTATACTTACTGCAGTGTGTGTCAGTAATCAGGCCAAGCTTGCAAAAGTCAGAGCAACGTTGTCCTGACCACATTTACCAGGGCTTAGGGTTTTTGCTGCCACATCTCTTTAAGGGTCCTGGTTAAGTCACAGTTAGTCACTGCTAAACAAAGGATTTGTGTTAATTCACACACTTTAATCAGCTAGATACTTTGGTAGGGACACTGCAGATCTCAATCATCTTCTCAGTTTAGGTGATGCTGCATGTGATAGATATGAAACACTTCATCAATGTAAGAGACATTTGGCAGAAATCACACATCAGATGTGCACGTAGAGTAGTTACTATGGCCTATGGGCTGCATCTGAGCCATGCCCTTCCGTCTGATCTCACTCTCAGCGGTGAAAAGTGTTTTGTCTCTGCTTGAGTTATGTTCCTTCTCTAGTTACCTGCTTCCCATATGACAATGGCACCTAGCTTGGGATTGACTAAGCTTCCTTTGGGAAGTTTTTCAGAAATGTGCCTAGCAAGCAGTCCTACAAATGTTTGGAATATGTACTTAAAACACAGTTGAAAAGACTTTCAGGAGTTCTTTGCTTTTAATGAGTGAATATTAAACATCACTTCAGATATGTTCCACTGCAGGGTTTTAAGGAACTCCAGAACTCCAGTCACTTAAAGTAGATGGGCTCTGGGATGGAAAGTGAAAGCTGTTATTGTCTGTTTACTGGAGCAATGTCTTCAGTGGCTTTACTCAGATCTATCAAATTCCTTATGTGTTATTTCTTTTAGCTTAATATGGAGGTCCAGAAACAAGTAGGAGACCACATACCAAAATCAACAAGAAACAAAATAACATTTGGAATGTGAGGGTCTGCAATGTCAAAAATACGTCCACTCAGTTACGCAAGACAGATCAAACAAATGATTAGAACTTCTGAAAACCTTTAAAATGTACAGCTGTCTCCACAAGTCTTGAAAGGCTTAATTATAACACAGATAATTACATTCAGATAATTTGACTTTGCAAGAGCTGACTTTATAATCAAAAGATGTCTAGTCTTGGATGGCTGCAAGGACATGAAGCGATGAAATATTTATTTATTTATGAATAACATAATAGTGTCACATAAAGGTCAAAATGCATTTGGAATGGCACCATATTTAAACATCTGTGTAACAGAGAGACATATTTACACCTTCTGCTCGCTACAGATGGACAGCAGTTATAGGGTTTCGGCTTTAGATGTGATGTCCACTCGCATGTAGTTTTTCCACTCGCATGTAATTTTAGTATGAGAGAACATATAAGTAAAGACAGACTCCAAGAAAATGTGAACACAACCACCTGTGGTGTCTCAAAAGTACATCTGAACCTCCCAAAACTCTGCCCTTTAGAAAGGTGAGGATGTGTCAGTACAATCTCAGGCATTCCTTGCTTTTGCTGTAGTTGGTTTTGATCTAGTTTTTTTTTGTTCAGATTTTTCATCATATTATATAAAAACAACCCTTTGTAGCGTGGTCTTTAGCAGCAGGACATGCACAACACTTTGCACTGGTACAGCAATCACAGAATGCATTCAATTACACTTGCTCCAGTCCAGTATCGTGTTATCTAGGAGCATTCCTGATAAGTAGATACTGGCTTGAACAGTAGAACACTCAGTGTGAAACACACACTGGTGTTTATCGTCTGCACTTTAAGCGTGTCATGTTTTAGGACAGGAAGTTCTGCTCTTCTGAGATAAATATCAAAAATGTATCTTTGTGACACTTTGATATTGTGGTTTTGATATAAAACTTGATAAAATAATGACTTCTTTTGGGAAAGGTCTTTTGGTTGCTGCCCAATATAAATATGCTTTTATACTTTAAGACTAGATGTTCAACAGTTTGGAGTAGAAAGCCAAACAGAATGGACTGACTTTTAAAATGATATTAAAGCAGCTACCACAATACATAATTTTCTCAACAATGATCAACAGTGGCATGCAGACTCTTCCAGGGTAGGGGTAAAAAAGTCACCATCATGAATATAAAAGCAATTATGGGAATTTTTTAAATGATTTCAGGAACTCTTTTTCTTCTACTACTACTACTACTACTACTACTACTACTACTACTACTACTAATAATAATAATAATAATAATAATAATAATAATAATAGTAAACATTTTTAGATGTTCATGTTTTTTAGTTTTAAGGTCTGAAGTAAAGTAGGTTTAGCTATCATTATGTTCTATTTATATTTTTCTCAAAGGTATCCTTTGTGGTTTTTAAATGCCATTGCTCATCCTGCTTGTCACCCACCCCTACCTTTTTTTTTTAACAAAACAAAATACCGTTAGGCAACACACTTAAACATGTAGAGAGGCAGCCTAAAATTGCATCTTTAACTTGAAGTTAAATAAAATCTTGCATCTACATTATGAAAGAGGCGTATGGATAAGCAACTCCTGGACTAAAATTTTTAACTCTTTTGATATAGTTTCAGGATTTGCCTCAGGATGCCACTAAGAACAAGAAATCCAGTGCCAGCATCTCCTCTAAAAACGCACATTCTTTAGAGATCTGTGCAGTATCGACAGCACTGCGCAGTATTTATGCACATGGTTTCAATAGCATTTGACCTCAGAAGTAGTTTTAACTGGCACCAAGTTCACATACTTCCTGTGCTTATGTAATCTTGGTGAGGTCCTTTGACTGTGAAATGAACGACAAGACTACAAACAAATACTTAATTAACAAAAGCTTTTGTCTGTAGTACATCAAGAACATCAACAATCAGAATACTCTGGCTAAGGTGTATCTTATGTCAATCAAGATAACAACGTGGCCTAAAGTGACCTCTCTATGAAAAATTCAATTCAATTCAATTTTATTTATATAGCGCTTTTAACAATGGTCATTGTCACAAAGCAGCTTTACAAAAT
>JBBPDH010000104.1:16731430-16745054 GCA_037974565.1 Clupeocharax schoutedeni
AAACTGGGCATACCACAAACATTTTTATCTTGGTTTTTTATATATCTATATATATATATATGTATGTATATGTATATATGTATGTATGTATATATATATATATATATATATATATATATATAAAACCAAGATAAAAATGTTTGTGGTATGCCCAGTTTGACATCCTTGTAGTACTAATATGGGTAGTACCATCTTTGTTTTACATGAGGAGCTGTGGTAAAGCACTTTCAGCACAGGATGCCTGCATGTTTTGAACCAGATTTTTTCATGGGAAAACAAATCATCCTATGAGCCACAAAGATATTTTTATACAGGTCCATCGCTGTGCCCTTGTTTGTGTTCACTGTTTCTTATTGGCCAGGTCTAGCTATGGAGTACAAATACCCTTATGAAGAACTTTTCACACATAACACCACAGTTCAAAAACTCCCTTATGGCAGGTATTCACTGTGTAATGATCAACAGGAAAGAAATGATCAACAGGAAAGAAATATGATGATATCTTTGAGGGTGGCTCCAAAATGGTGGTCCTGCACTACTCTTTTCACAGTCTTGCCACCAGAAATTCTGACAGTGTCAGACATTTAGGATGGCCATTGTGCAGTGTAAGTGGAATGCAGCATGGGCCCACTTAGCAGATGGATGATGTATGTTGATAATGTTCTATTATTAAGTGTAGACTTGCATCATAGCTTATGATTCAGTAGGTGTTTTGTACAGTCTACAAACACCAGACCTGATGTTGTGCCCAAGATTATTAGATTCATGTAGCAGTGTGACTTGCAAAACATTTGTAAGATGTTAAATCTCCATCTATAGCTACCTTGATCAGTACTCTTTTAATCACATGCAGTGCAGCTTTGATCAAAATGCACCCCGTTAGACATTCTAACACAAACGCCACCTCTGTGTCTCACATTTTTATCGTGTGACTTATAGCCAGATATAGCACAAATAGTGAGTTGTTTCTTCCACTCACTGTTGCGTTTTAAAAGATTCACATTTAATTAAAAAACATATTTTTAGAATAAACACAGCATACTGTTCATTTGTTGATTATAAGGCAGTTTTAATAAAAACAACAACTGACAGCATTCTTTATTGCTACAGAACTGAAAAGTTGATTAGAAGCCAAGAGAGTTAGCTCTTATCTTATCTTTTATCTATGTCAGCTAATAGACCGGAATCATCAGAAAAGGTCTCATGCGCTTCATGTAAAAATGCATAATAAAGGAACTCTCTTTCACTCGCTCTTTTTTACTCTCTCTCTCTCTCTTTCACTCTCTCTCTCTCTGTCTCTCTTTCACTCTCTTTTACCCTCTCTCTCACTCTCTCTCTCTCACTCTCTTTCACACTCTCTCTCTTTTACTCTCTCTCTCTCTCTCTCTCTCTCTCTCTCTCTCTCTCTCTCTCTCTCACTCTCTCTCTCTCTAGCATTCAGATAAACATCAAGCAGTGTCCATCCAGACAAGGGGAGCTTTATGTTATCAATCATTTCAAAGGATGAGGTAGATACTCAGCTGTCAGCCACATAATTCATTCTCTTTGATGGCAGCATGAATAATATTATTTGATTAATGAGCTCCCGGCGCTGGATTTCCTGTTCTTTTGTCACCATCCTCTACAAAACAAAACATTACTAATTACAGCCCTGCGTGGGGATGCAGTGAGAAAATATATGAAGCGCACAATAACTTGTTAAACAATCTGGGGAAACTTTCTTCACACTCACTTTAAAGGGGATTAACAGCTACTGGGTTATGTTTGTAGAACAGCTCCCCAAGGAATGGGGACAAGAATGAGATCACTTAATTCAGTGTATTCTAAGTGGAATATTAATGAGACTTATGTGAACTGAGGATTACAGGAGCATAAAACACACAGATCCTTTCAGATGATCAGCTATAACTATAATTATAAATTAACTGAAAAACCTCCTCAGAACTAAACTAGGCAGCTCGTGTGTGTTGCTCGAAAATACATGATATGTGTTCTATCGCCCTCTAGAGTTTTTTTTTTGAGATTTGACATTTTCATGCATTTTATTTCTAAAAGTCACTCTGCAAGACACACTGAGCTGATGTTTTGGCTATATAATACATAATATACATAATTGGAGGGTTAAAAGTCATCAGTATGAAAAGGGGTGTAAACACGACAAACGATCCTTCAAACCCAATTAAATGCGCACACCAATTCACAGAAATAAATCACAAAAATGACAAAAACTCTTTTTAAGATCATTCTGGCTTTGTATACAAAAAATATATATATTTAATTGTGTGTGTGTGTGTGTGTGTGTGTGTGTGTGTGTGTGTGTGTGTGTGTGTGTGTGCGTGTGTGCGTGCCTGCGTGTGTGTGTGTCTATCTCAGACTGTTTCTACTCATCCCACTGAGATGGTTTTTGTTGAGATGGATCTGGATGTTATTTCAGCTTCATTCAGTCCATTGACTATACTTCTGTTACAAACCCTGACTCCTGATTAAGCCCATTTGTTTGTTTGTTTCATGGTACAGGCTAATTTTTGAGTCTTTTCTCCTTAATTTGTTTTCTTCCCTGTTTATTCATATATTCTTCTTTTATACCCTTTACTTTTCATTTATATTTTAATATTTGGATTTCCCTCTTGAAATAGTTTCATAAGATCCACATTGCTTCAATGAACATCTTCTTTTTTCCTTCACATTGCTGTTGTCCACTTTATCAAAAAAAAAAGCCAGAAATAAAATTTCTTCTTTCGCCTGCTCCTGATAAGGGTGCAGATCAATAATCTCCATTTTCTTCTTTCCTCTGCATCTTCCTCTTTCACAGCAACTGCCTGCACATCTTCCCTCACCACATCCATAACCGCCTACTAGACCTTCCTCTTCTCCTTTTCCCTGCAGCTCAATTCTCAGCATCTTTCTTTGAAACAGAAAATGTCTCACACCTACAAGTAAAACGCTTTTTTTTTTAAATGTTGTATCCTCTAAATGTGGTGATGCTGTAATTTGTTGGAGGTGGACATTGCTTTTTTTCCACAAGGCCTGTTGAATGGAGGACGTAATCTGAGGGGAAACCTCTCATATTTAACCGCTAGGGGGAGACTCGCTCCAGGACAAATGAATGGTAATACTCAACGGATAATTTTATTATGGGACATCAGGGGCTGCTCGGAGCCATATTCATCAGAGTGCCGAATCCTACGCTCAGATGCTGAAGCGATTAGTTGCTCTGTGTTGCTGTATGAGGTCAGAGTGTAACCCTCCCTGTAAAACAAAGCTGACTTGTGCTTCACTGTCCGTGATAAACAATGTTCAGGTAAAAACAGAGGGTTGGACCAGAGATGAACACAATGTTCAGTAAAACAGCTTCAAAACTTTTATCAGTTATATTCTTGAAAATTAAATTTGCTGTGTATGTTTATTTAATTTCAGTTTTATTTTCTTTATACGATATGTTAACAGCTAGTGGTTAAGGAGTTGCCCCTGCAAACAGAAAGTCATGGACTCCCAGTGACACCACTGAGGTACTCTTGAACAAGGTGTGTGGTGGTGGCCTAGTGGGCAGTATACTCGCCTCTGGACCAAGAGGTCTGC
This sequence comes from Clupeocharax schoutedeni, assembly GCA_037974565.1. Taxonomy (NCBI): domain Eukaryota; kingdom Metazoa; phylum Chordata; class Actinopteri; order Characiformes; family Alestidae; genus Clupeocharax; species Clupeocharax schoutedeni. Next base: position 16,735,010 of record JBBPDH010000104.1, read on the forward strand.
TAAATGCTGTAAATGTAATGTCCCCACACACTGCTCCCTGGGCGCTGTGTTCCTGGCGGCCCGCTGCTGCCCTTGGTGATTGGGTTAAATGCAGAGAGGAATTTCGTGCTGCTCACACTGTACGATGTGGTGTGTTCACGTATGACAAAAATGGTCACTTTACACTTTACTTTTAGAATAACAGCACCTGTGTCCAAAATAGCAAGGAAAACATTTTTATGGAGATATTTTTCTTATTTCTGTGTCATATTTACATATATTTGTTTGTGTCTGTATGTGTGTCTGATAAGAGAATGGCAGCGCAGAGAAAAGTGCACCAGTACTGACAAGATCTTTGTCTTGGTATTAAAGTATTCAAATTAGCTCCTCCTTACATGTAAACACAGAGAATGGTTTTACGATGTACAGAAGTGAAAATGATTACTGGGTGTGATAGAACAATCCAAAATAGCAACACAGAGTGGGCAAAACAACAATTTCTATAAGAAGACCGGTCTACACATCCCACACAGCCCTGCAACAAATGTGCACTCGTTTAACCATAGAAAGATGCCAGCATTAAGTCACTTATTAATGATGCAAGAGTCCATTTAGCATTGACAATTAGATTAAATATATTTATAGTCCATGTACACTTTCTAAAATGTCCTAATCTATTGATTTTTCTGAGCTGAAATAACGTTAAACTGGAAACAAATATTTTTAGACTGATTCAGCTTAACAGACATGTGCTCATAGTTTTAGCATCTTTTGGTGTATTATTTTTATTAATAATAATAATAATAATAATAATAATAATAATAATAATAATAATAATAATAATGTGAAGATAGGATTACCTCTCAGCCTTTGCAAGACACCATAGCATGGAATGCCCCGATTGTGACCCCATGCCGGGAGACAATACCATCTTAGAGTGAAAGGGAGGACTGACAGTAATTGTGACTCATGTATTGTTTAGTGTGTGTGTGTGTGTGTGTGTGTGTGTGTGTGTGTGTGTGTTTGTTTGTGTGTGTGTGTGTAACAAAAGAGAGGGGGTGTGGCTACTCTGAGGAATTCTCTGAATACCTGGTCACATGGGAAGACTTTGACCCTTGTGCAAGATCAGATCACAATTTTAAAAGTGAAATGAAATTGCCCCAATAAATCAAACACATGCACATAAAACACTGTACTTCACCCTGTTGAGGATAATGGGCCTTGCCAGCCCCGAGGACTGCAAGGTTTGACACTTATAAAATAAAGGTGTGAATGTCATAGTACATTAGGGGATGGGGTGCACTATCAACCTATTTAAAGAAAAGGAAAACGTGGCCTTGAAAACGGGTCAATGTAAAATGAATTGAACTTCAGTGCTCTACATTTTTAGGATTGAACAGTGTTTAGTGTTCTATTTCTGATGTGGAGACACGTTATCCCTGAGTCGAAATGGAGGTCCTGGATATCAGAAGGTAGGATGGAGAAGCATTTGTTTTCCAGCAGCTTTAAATAGCCATGTTTATTTTTCACATCTGGTGATCTTCACTTCAGAAATCACTATCTTCCAATTATTATGAGCATAAGAACACCTTTAAAGGAAACTGGGACTTTTATCAGGATACATGACAGGGGCAGCTGGTGCCCGGGTTGTTGGGGAGTTGCCCCTGCGATCGGTCATTGGTTTGAATCCCAGGACTGTCATTGGCACTGCTGAGGTACCCTTGAGCAAGGAACCACCCCCACACACTGCTCCTCAGGTGCTTCTTCACTTGGTGAATGGGTTAGATGCACAGAAGGAATTTCATATTGTTAACACTGTGTGCTGTGTTGTGTTCACACACGATTATAATGGGTCACTTTACTATATGACACCTGCTGGAAGAGAAAGTGAGTGCTTTCCACAGAACTGGAACGTTTTCAGTAAATCATGTGACACCACAGTCCAATCATGTGCAATCATAATGGAAAAGGTTGATATAAATAAAGCTGGGGTGTTTAGTAAATGGTCTAATTAGAACATAGATTAAATGTTTGAGTGTGTGGGGAAAAAAACACATTATCAACTGGTCCAGTTAGCCCCTGTATTACGTGCGTGAAAAAAAAAACTAAACTAAGTGACTAAAGAGAAATGTGAATGCCATTCAATGCAATACCGTTCAACGAAAAACTGGTCTATTCTGGTACAGCTAATATACATTTGAACTTGAATTCACACTTTATCGCATTAAATACTGGCCTGTTCTGTTACAGCTGATACATTCTCAAATTACAGCGTTTTATGCATTTACAGAACTGCAAATCTTACCTCATGGCATTGTACATCCATTTGTATTGTAAGATAAAATAAAATAATATTCGAGATTCTATTCTATGGTGGATTGGCTGAGCTGAGCTGGGGTCTGGGAGGCTCCTCCCTGCTGCAGGCCGGGGGTGGTGCTTCTGCCAGGGCGCGTTAAACTCGGAGCCTTTCTCTGAAGAACCCGCCCTCCTCTCCTCCATCAGCACACAGCTCTTTCAGCTCGAGTTGGGGAAATTAACACGCGACCTAAAACACGCTCTGGTCTGTACGACGGACACGCGACGACGCGCAACATGAGTAAAGTGCAAGGCGGCATGAAATGTGTGAAATACCTGCTTTTCTTCTTCAACTTCATCTTCTGGGTAAGATATTGTAGATGGCTGCAAGACCTGCCTGCACGGGTTTCTCTTGAGACCCTATCACTATCATCATCATCAGAAATGTGAGAAATATGAAAGCATGAGATGTTCTGCCTGCAACTGGTGCACTCCTACAGGAGGCTCTCTGGTTTCGACCTTTTGCTCTAATTTAGCCTCCTAAAGCGTCTTAGCTAGTGAAGGAGTGATACGTTTAGCGTTTGCATGATCTGGTGATCTAATGAGATCTGTTAGGTCGCTTAAACGTTTTGATGATACCTATAATTTTACACGTATGTAGTGAAGAGTAGTATAGTATTGTAGCCTATTGTATTTACTGTACGGGTGTACTGTAATTATAGGCGTGGGGATCCAATACTCAGTATCGGTATGGGTCTGATAAGGAAAAAAATCACTTGATCGGATATCGGAAAACTACCTGAATTATCATGTAAATGCTTCTGCATCTAAGCAGAAGGTAAAAAAGGCTCTATTGGATTGTTATTGGCAGATACACAAAGTTGTAGTATCGGTATCACTATTGGAAAAGGAAAAGTGGTATTGTTCCAGTCCTGATAGAATGATATTGTACTGTATTGTATTGTATCACTGTATTGTGTGTTTTGCTACGCATGGAGTGAGTTGCCAGCAGTGTAATAGGTTTAACTCCAAAGACTGAGGCAGGTGGAAGGAAAGAGGGAAGTCTTTGTGATGTAAAGTCTTTACACTGATGTTGGTTTGCTTTTGCCCATTTTTGTGCATCTGTTCACACAGTTGAAATGTAGTTTTTGCATCAGCTGTGGTGATAGGGGGTTCATTTGCTGTACTGTGTGCACCTTGATGGTTTATGTATTTCTGCTGAAGACCTTAACAGACAATCCGCTTTTCTGAGGTACCCAAAATAATGAGGTGTTAATGAAGTCCTTGCCGGTTTACTGCTCTGGGGGCTTTCTTGCCGCAGTGACTAGGCTACTGTGACAGAAAAAGAAGAAGATTCATAGATAGAAACTTTCCATGACCTGGTATTAGCACACACACATCGCAGTGCTGACGAAGAACAGTTTGTTGTGAAATTTCCTGCTTTGCTGTGCAGTGGCACAGCACAGTTGACCTGACCAATATTAGCCATTTGTTATTTTATTGTGTTTATAAGACATAGTATAAATAACTAGTATACCAGTTTACCATAGTGTATTTCTGGAGTATTATAGTGTAATTGCAAATAATTAAAAATCAGGTTGATTTGGGAGGAAGGTATTTTCAGTCATAGACTTTATCCAGTAAATCAGAAAATAAGAGTCTTTAAAATGTTTTTCTCCAAGTTCTTCGTCTCCTGGATTATGTGGTGCCTGCAGAAAATACCACAAAACTGCCTTTGAACCTCTTAAAAGATTACTGCAACTGAAATGTCTCATACTTTATTGACCTAAGCAATAAATAGGCAAAGGTGTAATACTTACAATGTGCTTTACAGCATGTCTTTATCTCAGGCAGAACAGAGAGCTGTAAAAAGGGCACTTGTCCTTGTGATATGAGATTAAACCTGAAGCTTGGGAATCATGTTAGAGTTGTTGTCTCCTTTTATACTAACACGTAACTGACTGCCCAGCACTTCTGTCTATTAATTAAAGTTGTCTATTCTCTTATGCTGAAGAGGTCTAATGTTCACAATAACTAGGATAACTTTATTACCTCATAAAACTCTTACCCCAAATACTGCAGACCTTAGAACTCACATAAGCAGACTATTTCTAATAAACTTAAAAGTAAATAGTTGGAAATATGAGTAATTAGTTTTAGGGATACAATTTTGGCACATTTTCAGTTAAGGCCAATGAACTATAAAGTATTATATTCGATGTTTCTTTCTAAATTGACATCAAAGACAAATGCACACGGTTGTTTTTGAAGTTTTCACAAGATTTAAAATTCTAAACAGCCTCCAGCTAGTAATGGGACACGTTTTAGTTTTTATCAAGACATCAGTTTTTCCAGCACAGATAAATTAAACAACCATGTATGCACACTCCTCATGGGTGATGGAGAGTTCTGTTTAGATTGGCCACTGTAGAAATTTGATACAAGAATTTATTGGCCAGCATTACACTGTTTTGAACCATTTCCATGCTGTCTAAAGAATGTAACAGGGTCAAACCAAGTCATCTGTGTTATTTCAGGGAAATTCATTGCGGTGCCAGCCTCACTTTATAACTGTTTGTTTTGGAAAATTTCTCTTAGTCATTTGAGAGTTTCAGTGAAACTCGCATTTTTCTCGTTATCTCCTGGTTTGTTATTTGTTTGCTGGGCAAGACTTTCTACATTTTTAAACTTACCATCCCTGTGTTGTCATTCCTAGCCGGCCTTCAGTTGAGTGTCTTGATTGTTATCTAAAATCTAAATCAACACTTATTAAAATCAATGCTGTACAAGTAAAGGCTACTCTTTCCCTGCTTCTTAATGTGTGCCTGTGCAGGCTGGCCGCTGCAGTGGTATTTTTTTGGACTCTGAAGTAGTAAAGCTATTACTTTTAAGTCCAAAGGGCTTTAAGATCAGTGCCATAAAAACAGGAAGTACAGTTCATTTATTAAACTAAATTTAAAAAAATTAATGGAACACTTTATCGCAGTATTTAATGCGATAAAGTGTGCTTACTTGTACTTAGTTCAGTGAATTATGTATTGCTGAAATTAATTGAGTTATTAAGCTTAAATTGTTTAAGGTAATCTGTTTCCTCAGACCACCAGGTTTGGTGACTAGGTTTGACCACTTGATGTCTTGGTCTGACCACTTAATCAGTGTATGTTGTCAAAAATTGTTTTTACTTTATATCCCAAGATCCCTGTCTCAAGTTGTCTTGTTTCTCGGTGTTGCTTGCTATCAGGATATACTGAGAGAAGAGAGCATCCAAATCTTACTTACTGTAGTTTTGCAGCAGATTACACATGTATTAGTGTTTAATGGTGACAGTTCAAGTGATGTTATAATGACTAATACATGAAGGCAAATTGCCGTCAGTCAAGTTAGAAGTAGCTTCTGAGTGATGGAAACTTCATGGTTCACTTCAGAGCACGTGCACCTTTGTCACACTCCTTTACTAAAAAGGATTTCCGTTTAAACTAACTTCATAAAACTGTTTGCACTAATCAAATTTTATCTCAGTGTCTGTAATTACAGATGCTTCAGAAAGGTGAAGTATAATGAAAAAAAGGCAAAATGTTTAAATAAGGTCCTTTTAACCCACTACATTGAAGTAACTAAGCGATGGTTCGGTTCGATTCATTTAAAAATTCAACAGCTATTATTGTTGCTGTAACATTTTGAGAACGTACCTATTTTTTTTTTCTTCCAAACAGTTCTTTCATATGTCAAAGTCATTTTTCAAAGACGATGCCTGTGCGGTTTTTACACCTCCTGCTCTTTTTCATGTGATGGTTCTATCATTGCACTAATGAAGTGGTCGTGTTAGATCTGCTCAAATGTTTAGTGTACGAATACTCTAATGAAGGGCACAGTAGCTGCAGTCATTGGTTTTCTGTAGAGTGGTGTCACTGCGTTGGACAACGATGCCTTTGTCTTAGAACGGACAGGCAAAGAAGTGGACTGTTGTGTCGGCTGCTTGGTGTAGTGGCTGGGAGGGGTGAGAGCATTGGGCATGTTGGGGATTTGAGGGGACAGTGCCATGGCATGGAGGATTCCAGCAGAAATGACGACAGCCAGCGAGACTGGCACAGCCTGCCTACTGATCACAGCAATGGGGGGTGGCAGGTTGACAGTTTGGGACACAGGGAGGACTTTAAACTTTAAATGATCTGTTCACCATATTATGAGAATATTACATGTCACTTTGTGACTAAACAAACACAGAGAGTCCAAATATTCCTGAAATTATTCGGCTGAAGGCGGTTAACAAAACAAAAGCATATCAGACCAAATTCTGGCCTAAGTCTTGACACAAATCCCTCCCATTTTAAAACAATAGCGTTGGTATACTGAAGCACTGCAGACTGAACCCAAATACGAACTTTGTTCCGGCCCATCAAGTGTTCTTGGGTCAAGAACACATGTTTCTGAAACACTGGACAGACTAAACAAATCCTGACTGGAATGACATTTTTTTTGCTCTTCTGTTAGTGGAGCTTGGCAAGAAACACTGAAAACTAATGACTCGTTTGGCAGCTCCCACTTTGTGGTTCTTAATGTAAATTGCTCTCTAAGAGGTTAATGGAGAGCTGAGAGGTCTAAAGACACACTTGACTCAACTGTTTGTCATTGGTATCCCTGCAGAAGGACAGATGGCCGTGTTTAGACACAACACAGATCTTTATCTTACAGAGTTTCAATCAATGGACTGTCTCAGCTGAGGATATTCCATTGGGAACTTTAACAAGCAAACAAAGTAACAAAGTCACATCAGTTCTCACAAAGTCACAAAGGACACTTTTGTGTAGACTTCTAAAGAAAAAAATAACAACAGTGGGTCAGGCCAGTTTGGAGTTATGTGATCTGTCTCTGTCAGGGATGCCCTGTTTGGTAGGTAGGTGAAACAAGTGTAATTAACATGTAAGATAATGTTTTTTGCCTCATGCTTTATTCAGATATATACAGTGTACTAGTGCTGGGCGATTTGGCCTAAAAACAAAATCTCAATTAATTGAACGTTTTAACTCGATTACAATTAATGAACGATTATTTATTCTTTTTTTATTTTTTTGCTCTCATAGTTTGCTGACAAGTTGCTCAGTGTTTTAGCTCTCTTTGCTCGACATGTCAGTGGAATAATGGAGCGGGGTCACGTGACTCCACACGCGGTAGTGTTTTTAAAGGGAAAGTAATCTAAATAATCGACCTTGAAGAATTTGATCAATTATAGGTTCTGACGGTCCATTTCGATTACTTTTCGATTAATCGCCCAGCCCTAATATGTACAATTCAATAAAAAAGAAAGGCTAATTTCTTTGGGATATTTTCTGCTCAGCTGGCAGGTTCAACGGTGTTGGCAGTAGGATTGTGGCTGAGGTTTGATGGAGGGACAGCCAAATTCCTAAGTCAAGATGGAGCCCCTGAAACCTTCTTTATTGGTGAGTATCAATTTTGCTTCTGTCCATAGGTGTAATTCTTAAAAATGTTCAGTTTCTGTGGAATGGCACAGGTCAGGGCTAGAGTGCAATGATGTGTATGATAAGGTTTACCATATTTTTATATCTTTTTATGTTCTTACAGAAATTAAACAGTACAATCTCGTTTACATTTTAAGTGAAAACATTTCCTTAAACTTAGGCACTATTCTACCTGAATTAGTGTAACCAGGGGATGATCTGTAATGTATTGTGTAGGGAATTAGAGTGGCCTGTATATCTGGGATAAAGCTTTTGTGTCATTTCCACAATTGACCTTGGAAAGCCCTGATTTAAACAACAAATCAGTAACTCCTCAGGTGATACCAGTTTGTAGTGAGATGCTCTTCGTACAGACTTCCCTTTTTTCTGTGCATTATAGTAGGGAAAAAAAATCAGAGGATTTGATGCATCCCTTCTTATCATTATAAATGACTTAATCATATTTCACAATATAATTTTTGAGAAAAAGAAGTAGTGAAATAGTACTTTCATCTTTTTTTTTTCAAACCGAAACTGTGGTGACTTGGACTTGGAGTCTTTTTGCCAAAACCAATTGAACAAACTGACAGCTCAGTTAATCTGTTGATTAACTAGTTAGTTTAGTGCACTGTTGAAGTAAAAATTAATTTTAAAGATGAGAAGAATTGTGTACTATGAGATGAGCGCTTCCTTCCTTCAACATGTGCATGGCACAGGACTACATTTTTTTAATTCGTTTTCTGTAGTAACTTACTGTTACTGAGCTCCCACAATATAATTTTGTTTGAACAAGTTTTCTTCACATGCCTCTGCCATATTTCAGTTTTTTTTAATTACTTTGCCAGCTCGACATCACAGTGTGCAACCATGTAATGGGCTGAATGAGTTGCCTGAGGAGGATAAGAATAGCTTAAATGGTATTGTGAAAGTTTGCTCTAAGATAATTGTGGAAGAGTGGAAGAGGCTTCTGCTCCCTTTTGCAGAAACAGGTGACCCAAGAGGAAAGCAAGAGGAAAGCAAGTCAGCCAGTCTGACCATATTCTGTTCATCGTAATGCTTGCAGGCCAGTGTTGTAATAATGTGGCCATTAGCAGAGCAAACCTTCTGGAGGAAGTGGTGTGTGTGTGGTTTTTTTTTTGGATGGGTGAGAATTTGCATCATAGGCAAGAAAGAATGAAACAACAAATATGGGGTATGGGGTGGAGGTAGCTCAGTGTGTAGGGTACTTGCCTCCAGACCAAGAGGTCATGAGTTCGAATCCTACCTTCAGCACTGCCACTGGGTCCCTGAGCAAGACCCTTAACCCCAAGTTGCTCCAGGGAGAGACTGCCCTCTGAAGGTAGGGAATGGAAGTCGCTTTGGATAAAAGCATCTTCTACATGGCGTAAATGTAAATGAATATGCTACTACACACTTTGGTGTTTTTTCAGGAAATCTTGAAAGAATGCAGATTCATGCTGGATCCTTATATACACTATTAAAGCTAAAATTATTGTGAGAGTCTCTGTCATGTATTTGGGGTGGGTGATATGGCATAATAAGATATAATACGATGCTTCAAAACATTTTCACAATTTAGGATATGCATCATCATATTTTGTTTTCTCCAGCTTTTATTAGGTGGAGAAGAATCAATTGTGCTCAGTTTTAAAATGTTTTATATTAATACAATTCTTTTATATTCAAAATTTCACAAACTGAGCTGCACTAAATCCAAATCCAACCACTAATTACACTCTCGCTTTCACAAAACAAGGTATTGGTCAGTGTTCTTTAAGTGCTGACAGTACCTATAATGTGCCCCGAAAAGCATAACTATAAACATTATATTGCTCACACTTGCCTAACAATGAGTTAAACCAAAGGGATTGGTTCTTTTTTTTATGTATTAAAACTGGAACTTCTTCTTCATAACTGTTTATTTTTTTCAAGGGCAGAAAAGGCTGAAGTTGCATTGAATTGATTACCTCTTACATCATCAAACACATCGTGCAAACACACAATGCCATTTTAGGGCTAGCTTGACCTGATGTGTGAGTAGGAGGCTTAAGCTTTCTTCACTGGAGTGATGCAATAGCAAACTTGATCAATTTCTGCTTTGATAGCTTGATAGTGAGCTTGCTTTCCATTCAAAGATCTCCAGTTTGTCAGTTGTGAAACTTGAAAAAAATACAATAAGAACTCAAGGTTAGTCCTGGTGCTACTGACTGTCCTTGGGGAAGAGCATTATGTCTTCATCATTAGATTAGATTAGATTAGATTAGATTCAACTTTATTGTCATTACACATGTACAAGTACAAGGCAACGAAATGCA
>JBBPDH010000104.1:16748566-16758682 GCA_037974565.1 Clupeocharax schoutedeni
AATGCCGATACCGATAGTTTGGAAAATGCCTAATATCGGCCGATAATATCGGCCTGCCGATAAATCGGTCGGGCTCTGGTGAAGACTTTTTCCAGTTTTGCAAATGTGGGTTTTATGGCAATACACACACATTTTCCTTTTATTCGCACTTTTTAATGATGTGATGTTATTTTATTTATTTTTTATTATTTTTTTATTATTATTTATTTTATTTATTTCAACAATTGAAACCACAACTAATATATAATATTATAAAGAATATGAATTATTGTGTAGGTGGGGACATGTATGCTATGTAAACAGATGCTTTATCAACTGGCTGAAATGAATGTGAATTGGGCGGGGGATTCACCAGCTAACTAGTCACTGCTGTCTTTCCAGTTCTGTACATTTTGATGGGAGCTGGAGGCATTATGATGCTGGTGGGCTTCTTCGGTTGCTGTGGGGCTGTGAAGGAGTCACAGTGTCTTCTAGGATCGGTGGGTAAGAGCTGTGTACCCCTGCACGGACCTGTGTGTCACTAAACACACTCCTTTGAAAAATTCAATGTCCATTAATTTGTTCATTCATTCATTCATTCATTTATTTTTAAGCCTGTACTGCAGGTTGTTTGTCTCATTAACCCACTCTCATAATTAGATAGCTCTAATTGTAAAATTTCTATATATATGCTGATGATTAAAGACATGCTCTTCTTCTCTCCTGTTTGTTCTCTAGTTTTTCGCCTGTCTGCTGGTGATTTTCGGTGCAGAAATCGCTGCAGGGGTCTTTGGCTTCTTGAAAAAAGAAACGGTTGTTCACTCACCGCATAACTCAGCAGTTATTATTTGGAGTCTAAATGCCGATATCCACTAATAACATGATTGGACTCTAAATTGATCTGTCTTTTGTTTCAGGTTCTTGAGGAGGTTGAAACGTTCTACAATTCTATGAACACCACTGACATCAACAACGCTGTATGTACAGCACACTGAACACACAAACACACACAGACAACATTTTGTACAACCACCATGTTGTGTCGGTATATGTGTGTCTGTGTATGTAAAATTTACAGTTGTTTTTTTTTTCAGTTTGAGTTTCAGTGCTGCAAGGGTTCTGAGTGTTCTGAGACGGAAAAGGTACAGTTCATGCTATGCCCTTCATTCAGACCAACAAAAGGCCTTCAAATGCTTAAAGTGGCACATGCTGAAAATTGCAGATTTGTTTCTTGTAACAGTACTTGCCTGTAAAAGGAAATAGATGTGCTTCCTTTTTTCAATTTCAAAGCAATTTTAGGCTTGTAATGAAATGAAGGCACCAGTTAAATTTGGCGCCTGAATGGGTTTTGGGGGAGGGGGGGTACTGGAGCCTATCTAAATGCGGGGTACACCCTGGACAGTCGTCAGCACGTCGCAGGACCACATACAGACAACCATTCACGCACTCATTCACACCTAAGGGTAGTTTACCTATTCCCCAAGGCACGCATATTTTTGGTAGTGGGAGGAATACGGAGTCCCCAGAGGGACCTCCATATTATAGGGGCTTATTACTTTTAACAGGATACTGGTTCACAGGTTACTTTAATTTAGAAATAAACAGGACAAAAAAGGTTGAACAAAGTGGTTGTTTTGTGCTGCATATTGTGTTAATTAATATGTCATTTCTGGGATGCGGGAGGTTACACAAGATTAAATAATATGATCCATTTCATTAGATGGCTGGTTCTAGGCTCAAATGCTCACTGGACTCGTTTTCATCTAGAATACTTCACTCAAAAACATTCACAAATCAGTTGCCAGGTTTATATTTTGGTTTAAGGCGTATTGCTCCTACTTTTCAAAACTCATGTGTAATTAGGTCATTAAGGTGAACGAAGTACATGGTTTGATGCGAAATGGTATTTAATGGCACTATATTTGTAGTCGTTGTGGTAGGATTGCAATACCTGTAAGATATGAGACTATAGGGAATCTATCTATCTATAAAATATATATATAAATCCAGGTACTAAGATATATCAGTCCTGAAGTGCTCTGCATGGTGCCTTTTGTGTACTTTTAAAATGTATATTTTAAGCCAGAGCCTTATTGTATGACTGTATTGTATGGCAACATAGTCATAAACAGCTATTTGTGATGAGAGATTCTGACTCAGAATGACTGGTTGTATCTTGATAATTCACTTAAGCAGAAATTGATGCATTTCCCCATTCTTCCCCAATTCTTCAAAATGGCACTATTGTGTCTGTTGTAATTAGTTCTTGTTAAGCCCAGTAGATGGCAGCGTTGGCCATGTTGCGTTGACTTGATATGAGTGCAGGAGACCGGCTGGGAATGGTTACTGGAGCAGGGAACAGTGGCATTTAGAAAACCGCTGGGGTTTAAACAGAGAGTATAAACAGTAGGGAATCATTTAATCTGTGTAATCTGTGGTTATCCCAGTTCTTCATGATAATATGATTATGGAACAAAGTAATTAGACTTGGAAAAAGATTATAATCAGATCTAATATTCAGCTCCATGACCTTTTGTTCCAGGACTGTAGCACGGCTATTAAAGAATTCTTCAATGAAAAACTCTTCATCATTGGATATGTGGCTATTGGCGTCGCAGGTGTTATGGTATGTGGATAAACCAGCCATTTGGTTATTTTTTGAGCAATTGTATTTATATTTGTAACAATTTCCCCCTTTTTATGCAGATAATTGGCATGATCTTCAGTATGGTTTTATGCTGTGCTATTCGGAACAACAGGGAGGTCATTTAGAAGCTCGCAGATCCTCCTCTCCAACCTGGACATCCCAAATCCGCCTCTTGACCTCACTGAGCCTTTACATCTGGGTAGAACATGGGGAAGGCTCACATAGGACAGTGTAATACGATATTGGGTCAACTTCCAGTTTTATTTTTGGTGTTTAATACTTTTCATTATTAGGGCTGGACCACCACCATGGACTGTCACTCATCACATTAAACATTAACCTTATTTTGCTGTAATTTGTTTTTCTGGGATATCTTGTATAAGTACAACTTGATTTTTAGGGGCAGTTTAAAACATACTATATTAATATTGGGTGAAATTCCATGTGTCTTCTCCAGTCAGCCCTCTGCAGTATATCGGACTGCTAATGTAAATATTGTATGTATAGAAACCCTACTCATGCTTTTATTTATTGCGCTGTTTTTTTGTCCATGTCTGTTGTAGTAATGTTGATTTTAGAAGCTAACACTCAATCTTTCAGCTGTTTGCATGTGAGCGATGGTCACCCCTGTCAGAAATTAAGGAGACATATTTTTGGGATTGGCTTTCTAAAGAGGGTACAGTATTTACTGGCGTGACCCTGCCGACACTGACATGCAGACCCGCCCTCTCGTCTCTTGTAGTATGTGTAAACATTCTCCTCTGACTTAACTAACCTGCCTAAGACCTCTACCTACAACCTTCTCTTGATGGCTTGAGTGATCCCTCCATATTGAGTTTGTTGACATACAAGACTGAAATACTGCAGTCTAAACTAAGAACTCCATTTCGGCAGGAAAAATATCAACACAGCTTGAATAATTTCTCAACTCCCCGATAATATTACAGTCCTCTTATTCGTATTCACATGAGCACAACTCTGGGGTTGACCGATACCTCTGTGCCTTTTACCACACCTTCAGAATGGCACAAGCCTTTTGACTGGGCTCTCCTGTTTAAGCATGCTGTGAATGTGAACTGTAATTATAAAAATATGTACTTGTATATTTTGTGAGTTTGGGATTTCTCATAGAAAATGTTTTGATCATACTCAGTACTTTGAACAGAGTAGGTGCTTGCCACTTCTCTAAAAGGAAGAAACTGATCTAGTTTTCATAGCATGAGTTTTGTATTTGTCTCCAAAAATAAAATAGCTTTGAAGAAAATAAAAAGGTGACAGTCTATTTTTCCACATTCAACATTTTAAATGGATTTATTTTGCAAATGTGCACAGTAGAAAAATATACAATGGTAGGTGTAATTGAAATGGAGTGAACAGGTTTACGGTTAATGCTGAATGGTAACAATGAAAGTTGTACTGCAACACAGATGTATAACCATACGTCTTTTCAGATGCAATTTTCTAACAGTTACAAAATACTGTGTGTGTTCCAGTAGTTTAAGGCTGTTACATTTTCTTAAAAATGGACTACGTTACATTTTAATTACCTGAAATATGGCCCTCGATTAATAAAATGCCTTAGCCAGGATTAATTATAGAAGATATAGTACCACTATAGTAGGACACTGGCTTTGGCACCAATTGAGTACTTAAATGGAGAATAGTGCATAAGAAGTTAGAACACGCTCACCCCAACTTGTAAAGATAACAGCTGTACTAGTGAAAGCGAACAAAAGCCTTTAGATCCTGATCAGTACTTATGCTGATCTCAATGCCTTCTTCTGTAAAATATGGTCCACACTTCAGATACATACAAATTGCATGAAAAAAAATGAGTTGAACAGAAATGTCAGTCTATTCAAAACATCTCCATACACCACACTGCAAGTTCTGAAATCTTTCAACGGAATGAAAAGCCTGTTGTCACTACCATGTACAATAAATACAGTCACATTTAAAAACTGTTAGACATCAGCCACTCCTCAAAAAAAAGTGCAGACATCTTCCAGCAAGAGATAGAAAGACATGACAGACAAAATGCAGACATCTTACAGAAAAAGAAAATGAGTACAAATGTCTTCAGTCATTGTGTTTACCAAGGTGCCCCCATACTGACACCATTCTCCCTCACTGAGGGAAAACTGTTTGTGGATCATTCTAGAAGGATGTAGAGCACCAACTCCAAGACAGCTCCCACCTCTAAAACAGCCCTTACCAACAAGTGCAAAATGTCGGCCACAGCCTATTAAATAAGCCAGTACACCAAACAGGAAGTGCAGTAAGGCCAGAAGACGGTTCAGGAAACCCTTGAACCTGATCTTTATACTTGAATGTGTTTTGTTTTATCTTCAGAAAGTATGTGAGGCAGTCATTTAAGGAGACATGAGGCTTAAGGGGCTTTGGTTCAAAATGAATTCTCCAATTCCAATGAAGTACATAACTTGTGCAATGCCAAAGAGAGGTGCAATGACAAGTGCCCTGCAGCCTGCTCCCTTCAGGAAAGCTGAAGGTCCCTCCTTCTTCATGATCTTGCTGCAAAGAAAAAAGAACAAAGAGTCAATTATAGCTTACATGAAGTGACCATTCTGTCATACGTGAACACACCACAGGACAGCGTGTGAACAGCATGACATTTTTCCTCTACATTTAATCAATGCACCACAGCAGGCAGCAGTGTGGGGATGATACCTTGCTCAAGGATACCTCAGAGGTGCTTAGCGGTCTTGGGATTCAAACCCACGACTTTCTGATCGCAGGGTGGAGATCCTAACCACTAGGCCACCAGCTGAATACAATAAATACATTTTTATTGAAAGAGGATTTTATTACCTCACACAGTCAAGCACACCACTGTAGGTCTCCTCATTAGCTCCTTTGCTTAGGGACTGCAGCCTGGTTTTCACCACTAAAAAGCGAGAAACAGCAGGTTTAAATCATGAGAAGGGGAGGGTAAAGAGAGGGGGTGGGGGGAGTTTGCGCGCCACTTACCGTCACATGGGTTAACCGCCACTGCAGCGGCAGAGCCAGCCACGCAGCCAGATACAAAAGACCAATAGAATGGTGCCACATCATCTTCAGAGCGCTTCCCCAAGCGGTATAGATGAGCAAAAAGAGGGAAGTAGACGATCGAGAAAGGCACGTCTCTAGAGGGCACACAAATATGAAATTAAAAGAAAATCTATATACATTCACAATATAACTATATAATATAACTTCATATAATTTTAATTCACACTCACCTCATGAGTGTGGCTCCCAGGCCTTTGTACAGGCCCTGGATGCCCTCTTTGTGCAAAAGCTCTTTTGCAATCTGAGTGGCAGATACAGCCCGGGCAGATGTGCTTGGCATCACATTATAAGACCTGCTGAGCACAGCAGCTGTTTGGGCAAGTTTACTGGAAGCCAGGATACCAGGCATCCTCTGCTGAGCAGCTGCAATGGTAACATTGAACACATTTTTCCATAACAACTTATAACATCACAGTAAATTAGCAGTTCTAGTGGGCACTAGGGCTCACCAAGAGTGTAATCCTGAAACAACTTATTCACCTAATCTCCCAGCATCCTGTAGTTGAATTTTCAGCATCTCCATTGGAGTAGTGATTATAACTTGGCACATGCCTGCTCCGCATCCTGCCAACATCTCTTTAAACACAGTCAACCCCTTCCTGTAAAAAAAAAAAGTATGTCAGTAGTTGTAAGAGACACACACAAAAAAAAATCATGATTTTGCTGAAGGATGACCTACCCATCCTTAGAAAGTTGGTGACGAAAGAAATCATTGGCTGCCAGCTTGATTGCTTTTTCAGGTGTAACCAAAGTGAGATTCACTGCAGCACCTAAAAGACAAAAACACAAAGGGTCATTCAATACTGAAGCAACAAATCTCCAGCCACAAAGGCTTGCAACACATCCAAAAACACCCATTCCCCACCACCATCAAACCAAAAAGGAAAACAACCAGAATAAATGACCGCAGTAGTTAACATTAAGCAGTTACTACAATATGAGCAAAACTCAAATTAATATTGAGGAATGATCGTGGAGGGGGATCTGGCATAATGGCAATGCTAAGACCCAAGAAGCCAAAAAAGACATATCAGACAAAAGAAAAAACTGAGAAGGGAAACAAAGACGGCAGGCATAAATAACAGAAGACAGAATGACTACGTCTAGTTAAAGATCTCACTGCCTTAAAGAGCAAGACACAGTGGCAGTTATGATATACCAATGTACAGAAAGAAGAGGGGGAGTAGGAGACAGTAAAACATAAGTGAGTAATGGTGAAATCACAAGTGAGTTAAGAGAGGACCTTAGTTATGCAAGACATGACCAATGAGTTAGTAGTAAGAGAGGACAGCTTGGAGATGACAGTCCACAAAACTTCAGTGGCTATGAAGAACAGAGCAAATAAATAACTTCAACAAATAAAAACACTTGGTGCCTAATCAAAATAGAGCGGAATGGTAAGAACCATGATAAACGATTTGCCTCCAGCGTGGCTGCGCCTTAATCGGCTAGCCTTCACTATCCCAGGGGGGACCCACGTCTGTAACATGAAAAACACAGATGCAAACAAACAGCATTCCTCACAGAAGTGGAGACCCTGTATAAACAAAATGGGCTCCAATCACCTCCAAAATTACATAGCTACATAACTATTTGGTCACTTGATCAGTTTACCCAATTATCTAAACAAAAAAACAAAAAAAACAAAATCCAAAAAATTTTTAAAATCTGTAAACAAGGCAAGTTAACATCTAATAAAAAAATTAAACAACTACTTAAACTACTTTTAGTATCTTAAGAGGCAAGGGTGTTTAACGAAGTGATTAAAGCAATCTTACTAACCATCTTTTTTTTTTAACTTTTTTTTTTAAACTACTGTAAAAGTATAAAAACAATTAATTTTAACTGTCTGAGCCAGTCACATGTACTTTACCTATTACTCTGGAAAAGTGTTTTCTGAATCAAGTCTGACATTCAAAACAATGCAATACAAATTTACAGAATGAATCTTACCTCTGTACATGCCAAAGTACCCCTCCGTTCGCATGGTTTTGATCAGACAGTCCATCCTAAAGGGAAAAAAAAAAGATTCTGTTTAAGTACTCCCATTTCCTCTTGCACAGTTCCACAGTACAATGTGGGTGATGATGTTTACATATCCATGAGAGAACGAACTAGCCTCTGACACTGTACACAGAAATAAACCATGTCTACACACACTCCAATGGGATTAGCCACCCAGGGAGTCAAATGGGCCATTCACTGCTAAGCACAGATCAAATCAAGTCTGCCCCAGCCAAACAGGAACGGTCAATGCCAATTAGTACATTCCCTGAATTTCAATAAACCTTCAGTATTTAATGCCCCCCATATAATTGTTTACAGACACAGAATGCGAGGCCAAAAGAGACAAATAAACAGAAAAGGGGTGTGGGTGAGTGCTTACATATTCTTGTAGACCTGTTGTCCCTGTCTCTGGTTCTGGAGTCGGGTCTTAGCTAGATCAATGGGGAACACGCAAGTGACCCCAACAATGCCAGCAATGCCACCGTTGATTAGCTTAGCTGGAAGGCTGAGAGAGAAGCAGTTAAGTTAGACAGATAAACCTATCAAGAGTATACTGCCTTCAATAATATCTACTGCCATCACCGTTTCTTTTCAAATTTACTTATGTTAACAAAAAGTTCTGAAACTGACAATATTTAAAAGAGGACAATGGAAAGCTGCAAACCTGATCTGTTGCTGAGACATTATGAGATGTCGGAGAAGTGAAGGAAGTAGAGAAGTAATGCGAAATGTTCTAGAGTTTTCCTCGGGGAGTTGAGCGCAACTGGTTATGAATGGGGTCCTGGAAGTCAAGAGTGAACGTGAGTCATCAGCGCACACGCTCACACACACACACACACAGCCCTGTTTTGATCTATTGCTGGTTAAACCATAAACATCCAATTCCTAGACATTTTGTCAGCCTTGACGAAAATAATACAAATGAGCAAAATATAAAAGAGGGACACAAGTGAGCTATAACGACGTGAGCTATAACTACGACTTGATAACAGCTGGTAACGACGTAAGTGAAAAACAAAATTTGCTTAGACAGACAACACCCATTGGTTGATAGCCAAAATTATGCTAAAGCTCAACCTAGCTTTAACCGGCACAAAGGTTACAGACCTACAATGCCCAGTGGACTTGCTTTATTCAGAAAATTGAGCCACCAGGTAATTATGAACACCTATAGCTCATTTTACACAAAGAAAACTTTAAGGTAATTTTCAAATGTAACCTTAAATTGATACAGTCGGAACTAGCCGACCAGCTAACCTAGCAGCAGACGAAAACTAACTTTAAACAAAGTTTATACTGTTCAAATAAACAAATACTTAATTTATACTTGCAAATAAAGATAATTACTTACCTTTACGCTACTGTAGGATATTTCTAGGCGCCTAAACCCTTGCCTTAGCTAATCTCCTCAACCGGCAGCGAAATTTGAATGAATGAGAGGGTGGAAAATTCCGTTCCTATTTATGTGAGAGGAGGAGCCGTTGGCGTGGTTGTGTGGAGAAATGATCCAATCACCAAGCGTATATTTGCATATCTACACTTCATTCGCTGCCCCATGTCATAGAGTTCTTTTTGTAAGCGGTGGTGTCAAATTACACTGCCGCTACACATTTTCTTTTTCTGAATCAGTACTAGTGTGTAATAACAATATAGTACATTTGAATCAGTTATGACACTGTCTGTCTTTCATTGAAGGGAAAATCGTATTAGGACCCGACCATCTGTGGTCACGTTGCAGAATTTCTTCAAAAAGCAGACCTATCCGGAACTATAAGTGGGTGGGGTGACAGTTTTGACCTTGTTCTAAGCCTCTGCGTTTTTTTGCAGTTGTTCTGGAAATTTCAGTCTCTGTACAGTAAATACTGAAAACTGAAGTGTAGTAGCTAATCTGTAGTAGCAAAAGTATCAGCATCATGTTTTGCCATGCAGAAACACTACATCACTTTCTCCAAAAAGATCTTAATGAAGACCTATAATTCCTTAGAGCTTACTAGTGTGTAACTTCAATTAGATTAAAGGAAGCTTCGCGGAAGAGCACGATGAAGCTAATCTGTTCCTCTGCCATGACCAGAATACTGTCTTCCCACTCACCGGCTGACTCACCGGCCTGGAAATAGCACTGACTTCAAAATCATAGTGTAAACAGTGCACTAGATTAATTAGATCGGACCTGCCACTTGGGTGTGTAAAATCATTATCGTTATGTGTAATAGCTTTATTTTTCTGTTCAATAGTATATAATTCACAATAGTTTCACTGTGTACAGGGTGGAGGTAGCTCAGTGGGTAGGATACTTCCCTCCAGACCAAAAGGTCACAGGTTCGAATCCTACCTTCCGCACCACCACTGGGTCCCTGACCAAGACCCTTAACCCCAAGTTGCTCCAGGGAGACTGTCCCCTGTAGTTAGAGAAT
>JBBPDH010000104.1:16777909-16795630 GCA_037974565.1 Clupeocharax schoutedeni
AGCGACGTCACATTGCCCATGACAACAGAGGGGAGATAAGGTTTATATCGCCTCCTCCGCTGTACAGTTTGTTGTCCCTTTCTCGCTGCTCTTTTACTTCGACCCTTCGCTCCTCGACGACCTCCTCTCCTCGTCTTTCCCTTCCTTATTTCCTCAGGAATGACAGATGATGTCTCCAGCCTGCGTCGCATGTTGCCTCAGCGAAATCAGCTGGTCCCGGGCGTAAACAAATGGTCGTTCGCTGCTGCCAGCTGCGTTAGCATTAGCATTAGCATTAGCAGCTTCCCTGCAGCCAAAACAGAGCGTCGTAATAAGCCTGCGCACAGAAGACATGTGACACAAACAGGATATCAAAATAAAAGCCCAAACAGAAAGCACAAATCATAATAAGTAAAAAACCAGAAAAACAGTGGCCTCTAACGGCCACCAGCCATAACAACGCCGGGTTAAGAGCCTTCATGGATCATTTGGAATTGCTTTGCTTCTTTATGTGCATACACTATATGGACAAAAATATTGGGCCACACTCCTTAATTGTGGCCCCTTACTTCCAACGAAGGGCAGACTAACTGCTTGAGCATACCAAGACATTTCGGACAACAGCATGCTTTCAACTTTGTGGACAGTTTGGGGAAGAACATTTTCTATTCCAGCCTGATTGCCCCAGTGCACAAAGGTTCTTAAAGAAGAACTTTACTGGCCCCACAGAGCTCTGTCCCCAACCCTATCCAACACATTTGAGATGAACTGGAACAGACATTGTGAGCCAGACCTTCTCGTGCAACACCATTATGGAAGTAATTTAGTGACTTTGAAAAAAAAAACATTGTATTGTTGCAATTGAATAAAAACATGCCCAATTGATGATGCATGCAAGTTTATGTAGTGAAGTTTGTGTTGAATTTATTTCAGTTGTAATTACAATATTCAAAACAGAAACACTCAGCCTTTCAAATTCAGCAAAAAAAAAAAAAAAAATTACGTTAATTATTCAGTTGGTATAATTCAGCGACTTAATTGACTTTGCCATTTCAAGTGGGCTATTACATTTGGGACAAATTCAGCTGGAAATTCAGTCTGACATCCGGGACCTACAGAAAAAAAGAAGTAGAGTGCAGAGCACAATCCTCACAGAGTGAATTTCATTTTTTCGAACTCATCCTCTCTCACGTGTTTAATGCATTGGTGCCTGACATGCTGCTGGAGTGTGGTTTGTCCACGTCATTATATACAGTTGGGTATAAGTTTACTTTAATAATATGAATAATAATACTAATGAGAAAGTACCCCAGAAGTATTATTAGCATACACAAAAAAAAGAAAAGAAAATTGCACTCATAGCTGTATCTGTTAATATCTGTTGTTACAGATATTTTTTATAGTATAGTGCAGCTATATTTTTGTAAGCCAATTGTCAGAAAGTCTGGTGTGTTTTATCCCGTTACATGGCAAAAAGGACCTAAGACCAATTCCCATGCATGTAAAATAAGTTGTAGGAATAGGCTACAACTCATCAAGCAAACCTACAATTAATTGTTTTGCATCCCTTTTTAGGTGGAGGCCTGTTTGGACTTGTGTTGAAGAACAACCGGTTTAGACGCACGTCAGTAGTCTTCCTTGGAATGGTAGTGCACTTTGTGGCTTTCTACCTGATCTTTCTCAACATTCCAGATGATGCTCCAGTAGCATTCACGACCAGCACACAACACAAGCCTTATTTGTCACCAAGGTACAGTATCAACACAACAGTCAACAGTATCTGCTCTTACATTCTTGAGTGTTTGTCTTTGCAATGCTTTGAAAGCACTATTCTCATCTTTCAGTGTGTCGATCGCCATGTTATGCAGCTTCCTGCTTGGGCTTGGGGACAGCTGCTTCAACACCCAGCTCTACAGCATCCTGGGTCGAGTTTACACGGAGCAAAGTGCTCCAGCCTTTGCTATCTTTAAGTTTATTCAGGTAAAAAAAAATCCTGCTATGTTTTCTAAAATATACAATAAGAGACCACTGCAAACATGTTCAATTTCTCAGGATTTATCTTTTATAGGTGCAAGTATTGAACTGAACAGCTTTGCCTTTGTATTTAAGAACTGCTGACAATATTTCTCCTAATTTCTCCAAAAAACACAAAACAGCAACACCCCTAACCGCGGCGAAACAGAGAATTTCAGTGAAACATGTTTCATTCGGGTCCCCATGTTTATCTTCAGACCCCTGCGGCTCATGGATTTTCAATGGACTCTAATGGTAAATAAGTCCCACCCTTGAAACAAGTGACTCCCTACTGTGTTTGGATTGTTCTCCACTTCAAAATGACTGACATAACACTGTGGCCAATCACCGCCTTTGTTTTCATATCTTTCTATTTTATGTACTGGGCACTGACCTTGAGTGTGAGACTGAAGCTTCATACATAACAAAACACATAACATATTATTTACTAGTATTTATTAATAATTTTTATTTTTATTTTATATTTTATTATTCATCTACAAGTGCACAGAAGGAAGGGTATTAGCTTGACTGCTTGCTAGCGAATGTCACAAGCTTTGTGACGGTTGCCACGTCGCCGTGCTTTACCCCAGTGATCACACCACGGCAGGCAAGCACCCATAACTGTGAACTCTTTATTTTTAAACAGAAAACAAAAACCTGGCTCGATGGCAGATACATGAAAACAGAGATGTGATGCTAAGTGAGGCGTTGGACCGACAACCACGGTCCACTTAACTGGAACTTAAATACATGGAATGACACAAACAGAAACCAATGACAAGACACAGTCACTTAAACTAAACACAGGACAGCTGGAAACGAGATACACAACACAAACATGCACAAAATTCAAAATAAAAGCCCCCAAAACAAAACCAAAACAGTGGCCCCTACCGGCCATTGGCCGAGACATGACAGCGAGTGTAGAATTAATTTATAATGTGAGAAACCGGTTAGATATGTTTTCTTGGAATTTAGAAATATTTTTAATTATGTACTGTTGAAATAAACATTACTATTTTGTATTTGTAAGATATGCACAATAAAATACTTTTTATATTTTGTAGTGATTTAACACTAACTATGAGGAGATTGAGGGAAGAACAGTTGAGAGAAGATTCATCAAAATGTGAGGCAGCAAAAGCAGAACATGGGGGTGAAGTACGTAGGGCAAGAATATCAAGCTGCCCAGGGTGTGGCGAGGTACAGCGTTTGTTTCGTGGCGCGCGCCGGGGATGAAAGGTAGTATGTTTCACCAAAAATACTGACCAGGGGCTGCCACTGTACTCTTTAAAGAAACGACAAAACATCAGAATAAGAGATCACCAGTGTTTACAGAACTTCAATCAATCAAAGAAAACAAATCTGGTCACTTTGGCAACAATTACATTTGATGTACTTCTAGTAGTGTTTTGCCATTCAGCTGGTCACATTGCAAGAGGAGAGTGTTGTTTACAGCAGCAATTTTTATAGTTTTCCTCATTAAATAAGATTTGATTCAGGTGATCAGTACTCTGTACCTCATAAAGCAGGATGAGGTCCTTGTGTAGGAATTTAACAGACACTGGAATGCTTGTCATATTAATAGAGATGAATGAATTGCAAAAAGATTTGCAGTGGTCTCTTATCTTTTTCTGGAGCTGTATTTTTGAGAATAAATCAGAGCTCATTAGAATAACATGTTACTCTCTGTCAGTCTATTTTTTCAGCCGTGGCTTTCTTCTATAGCGGCTACCTACTTCTGACCTGGCAGCTCCTGATTATGGTCATCCTGGGCTTCACAGGCACCCTGTGCTTCTTCATGGTGGAGAGGATACAGAATGTCACTGCTGATCTGCCAGAATACTAGCGCTTCTTGAAATGTCGTCTGGGGCAGTTGTTCAGTATGTTGCACTTTTTCCGTTGCCTGGTGCACCACTACTTCAGCACAAAGTCATCTAGAATTGCTTAATATTCTCAGTTCTTACCGAACACTAAGACATTTCAGCTATTTAAGGTAACCATAAGGTTTATTTTACTTATATTGATCTTGAACTAAGGTGCTGGTGGTTCCACACACCCATCTATTATCTGAACCACTTATTCTCAACCAGGATCGGATGGGGTGCTGGAACCAATCCCAGTCAGAGGGCGAAAAGTGTAGAAGAACCCTGGACAGGTCGGCAGTCCCTCACAGGGTGCTGGTAGTTTAAGCCTCCTGTTATAAACACCAGAAACACCAATAATGTTCCTGGGTCAATTTGACCCGGGGCATGTTTAATTATCCAAAAGTGTCAGAAACCAAAAAATTGGTAATACTTCATTATTAAGTCCATTACTAACCATTTAAATCAATATTTGGTGTAATGGTGTTCTTTACCTGTCACAGATCATGTTTCAATGAGGATCATTCACTTTTTTTTAAATGAAAATTGTATTTTAAAGCTTTTTGGAATGAATATATAACATATAAACACTATAGTTTTACATGATATATATTATTTTTACATTTTATTTAATTATTTTATTTTATTTTTCTTTTTATGAAGTGATATAGTTAAAGTAACATGTGATTTCTTTTCTGTTCTGTCTCCACAGCACAGTGACTTGTCCTCATGTTGTGATAGTAAACACTATGCAATGTTTATAACCAGAAATACACATAAATCAATAGGTGGAAATGAACAAGGTGCAGGTGTGAGCATCTACATAGCACATGAGGGACATGTCATCACAGAACGTTTTGTGCAAATGAATTTTGCACATTTTACAAGGGTCATGCTTGTCTTGATATCATCAGATTGCTTGCAGACCTGGCAACTCTTCCTCTACCTCTTCCCCTGCAGCACCCTAGAAAGAAGAGGACGATGATTACTTTTTTGATTTTTGAGTATGATTGTATTTTTTACTGATCCCACGACACACACAACACAATCTCACACAGACGCACATACACACACACACACACACACACACACACACACACACACACACATACTTACCTCACACACTGGTGTACAAGGCTAAGTCCCTTACTGGATCTCCCTCACTGTAGCTGCAGCAGCTGGGGTTCAGTCGGCATGTGCTGCCTTTGTTGTATAGGCAGTACTACAAGTGCCTTCTCGTTCCCCTCAGAAAAGATCTTTGCCAAATAACAAATGAGCTGTAGGCTGATACACCAATCATGTTGCAAAGGATAACCAGTGGCCAGCGTGCAGTCATTCGCTTGGTGCTGTAAACCACGTGACCATGTCCAAGTTCCCACCTTTTCTCTTCTGTTCTGTGTGTGTGTGCGTGTGTGTGTGTGTGTGTGTGTATGTGTGTAAATGTGTGTGTGTATGTGTGTGTATGTGTGCGTATGCGTGTGTATGTGTGTGTGTATGTGTGTAAATGTGTGTGTGTGTGTGATTGGGGTGAAATAGGTCACGCAGTTGCAAAGAAACAAATAGTATTTTGCATTTCTGACCCTTTTAACCTTCATTTTGACTGCCCGGGTCAAATTGACCCGAACATCATCTATGTAACATAAACATGCAGGGGGGGGTTACACATATGTGAGATGAACCATTTTCTTTTCATATGTTCATTATCCATATTAAGCCAAGCATAAGAAGTTTCATACTGAAAAAATACTTTTTTTTACTTTTTAAATACTTTTTTATACTTTTTTTTAGATTTTTAAATTTTAAAACGGGTCAATTTGACCCGCAACATAATAGGAGGGTTAAACAAGACTCCTCTTCAGATCAACAAGGGCTGCGTTTATTTGCATTGTACGTATTCTAAAGGCAACATGTGAAATTAGAAATGAACTTTAATGAAGTAAATTGCCCCCCCCCATGGTCACACTTGAACACAGCACACAGCATAAAATTCTTTCTCTGCAAATATACTTGTTATATTTTATTATGTCCTGATGCACTGAGCATACTAATGACAAAGAATCCCTCAGAATGATAAGTTCTTCATATCTTTATTTGCACATTTTAATTCACACGTACAAAGAACTTAAAACCCAAAGTTTTACGTACAGAGACTCACAGCAGAATCTATGTCGCTGAATACATTCCCAGGGTAAAACTACAAACTATGATTTCAATATGTTTTTTCTTGGATTTAGTTCACAGTAAATTAATACGTTCATGACAATACCAGTGAAACACCAAAACCGTGAGAATGAATGCTTATTTTACGCAACAAATAGAATCTGCTGATACAGCACAGCATGCCTAACATCCCCGGGACTAGCTCTGAATTTAATTGAGGGAGAAAACATATCAGACATTTTCGTTGTTGTTGATCCTGTAATTCTTAACAGCAGGTGAGTTCTCAAGTCAGTCAGTTGAGTTCATGACAATATAGTCCATGGCAAACATGCACAGTAGACACAAAACACACAAGTGGCCTAAGACAGTGATAACAGACTGACATGCAGTGTAAGAGAATAAAAGGAAATTAGAAAGTAAAATAATATAATAAATACATAAAACAGTTTTATAAAAAAAGTGTTTATTAGCAATTTCATTTTCAGGCTCCTTAAATCATCCAAGTTAATACCATTTTGGATATAAAAGTATCAATATCTACATATTTATGACATTTAACCTGAATTTGAAGAGACAAAACTTTCTAGATCCCAGGTGTGAAAACACTAACACCAATGAAACCACTGTAAGCAGTTAAGATCCATTAAATTACATATAGGATACCCATGGTTAGCTTACTTTACATATACTGAATTATCTTTTACATATAGTATTGTTTACATATACTGAAGTATATTTTACATATACTGAATTACCTAGCTATTGAATGGCCCTCTCAGTAAATTCTGTATTAGGTTATCACAGTGGAATTGGTTAAATTTACCCACTTCACCTGAGTGGAAACGTTGCATCTAGATCTGCTAGGCAGAGAGTACAACGATAATGCAGGAAAGCTTAAAATAATTAATGTCACTGAATCATTGACATTAATGAAGGAACTGAATCATTCGTAGACTAGATGACTTCACACAGTATCTTCAGCAGTTTTGGAACGATCACTCGCTTGCAGTGCTGCAGCTGCCTCATTGCCACTTTCCTTGTCTGCAATGTCCATGGTAGATTCATCCTCTGTTCCTTTCAGTTGGGCTATTTTAGCTTCCTCCTTTGCTTCCTTATCCAGCAGCCTGTAGTTGATGCCCATGCCGATAAACAGGAATGCACTTCCAATCAAAAGGATTATTCCACAGCTCATATAAGTGTACTTGTAGGTACCATAAATGTCATTAAACTTCCCTGGAAATGCAAATGAAATGATTACAGGAATTAAAATATGAATGTATGCAATTTACTTGCTTTAACTTTTAATACTACACAAGGAAAAGGAAAGAAAAAGAAAACTTAAAATCACTTAAAATACCTATTAAACATTTTAGGAACAATAAACTCACCTAGCAAGGGCGGGCCGAGTAACACGGGCCCACACTCCACAATGGTCACCAGTCCCACAGCACTGGAGAAGCGCTGTGCTCCCACCAGATCCATCAGAGTCTCAAACAGCACAGAGCTCAGCCATCCAAATGCAAAACCAAAGAAAATTGCATAAATCACAAACCCTAAATAGTCCACTGACAGAGGTGCAAACAGGTGGCAGACACCATTAAGCAGAACAGATGCTGCAAAGAAATACTGCACTCTGGGCCGCACCCATTTGGTGTTGGCCACTGTTCCCATGGAGGGACGTGCCACCATGTCCACAAAAGCCAACACTGAGAGCAAAAAAGCAGCTTTTTCCTTTGGAATATGTTCACTTTTGGCATAATTGCTGAGGAACACCAGCGGGGAGAAAAGGCCAAAAAACATAATGATGTTGCCCAGGAGGTACAGAAGGAAGCCACGGTGTTTGAAGAGAGAAAGGTCAATGAAACTGTTGACCATCTCCATCACTGTTTTCCTCTCAGCTGAAGTGGAAGTTTCTTTCACAACATACTTGATCTTTGGCCCAATAGGTCTCATGAGAGATCCAGCTACACAGCAGTTGAACAGAAGCCCACCCAAAATTAGGAAGCTGCCCCTCCAGCCAAACTGGTCATAAAACCAGCTGTTCAAAGGAGCTAAAGTAGATAGAAACACCGGGCTTCCAGCCATGGCAATTCCATTAGCAATGGGTCTCCTCTTGTAAAAATACTTGCCAATCATAGTAAGGGCTGGGTTGAGATTGAATGAAAGGCCTAGACCTGTTTAAAAACAGAAAACCACATTACTAAGGTGTACATGGACCATGCATAACTTTAGTGATGAGCATAAGCTGACATACCTCCTACCACACCCACACAGAAATACAAGCCTTCAACTGTGTTGCAGAAAGAAGCGGCAATGAGGCCAGCACCTGAAAGGCAGCCCCCTATCATCATTATTGGACGACTGCCATACTTATTCACCAGAATACTACTGATTGGACCTGTGGATGAAAAAACAAAACAAAACAAAACAGAGACACCAATCACAGAATTTATTGCATTTGAAAATAGATGAGAACTAAAAATGTCAGGCACAAATTTAATATAACGCCTCATAAATATGGATGTATTTGATTAATAATGCTATTGTTCATCAGTTTTATTCCTAAAATGTCAGGCTTATTTTGTGAAACCACCTTTTTCTGCAATGAAACTACAAACGGAAGAATAAATTGGCTTGAAAATGGAAATGATCTCATCTAGTAGTGCATCATTTGTACATTAGAGGGCACTGTTGCTTAAGGTTATCACATATTACAGCAGAGGAATTAGATATCTCCTGTTGTTCCTGCAGATATCATAAACCTGCACTTTTGCTGTTTCTCTCTCACTGCTTCAGAGAGAAACATCTCTGGGTGGAATGTTGGATTAGGCCTCAGGCTGTTGTTTTTACAGTCATTTATAATAATCAGAATCTAACTTGAAATGTACAGTAGGCTTCTTTACACTTTGGTAGATATAAACTTAGCTTCATGCTAAGTTTCGCAGATGTAATACTGCAGATGTAATACTGATGGGTTACCTTGTTACATGGCTCCTGGCATCTTTTTCAGATCATTAGAACAAAATTCACTAGTTAGAGTAATATTAGTTGTAAAAGACATGCAAGCCAAATAACAGTTATATCACAGCAGAACAGTCAAAAACATACAGTAAGAAAACTATATATTATCGTATATTGTATGTATGAAGTTTAGCAGTTTTTAAGTGATGTATGATGCCTTAACACGGTAACTCCACGCTAACTTGTTTTTGATTACTGGTCAATTTTCTCTCAAGTTCAGTAATTTCAACTTTCCATGTCTGCCACTGGACAGGTCAGCATGTTTGGAGGCGAACACTAATTGGGTAACATCATGCTGAGTGATGGGGCTAGAAAGAGAGCCATCCAAACCAAATGTCCTCATCTGTATAACAGGATTCTCTTCCAAGCTATAGTGCACTGGAGGCCACTGCAGTTGAAAATCTTGGTGCATACTTTATGTTAATTTTAAAACACAGCCCAGACAGTACACAATGTTTTCATAAATATACTGTCTATTCCTGCATTATCCCTGTGGAGAGCTGTAGCATTCTATTTACAATTATGTGTTCACATTTAAGTAGCCTAATTCGTGCATGTACAAATCCTGTGTTGAGAAGAAGTTTGGTCATTTATGGAAAGGGGCCAGGGTTTGAAGTGAGCACGTCCTCCAGGTCCTAACACAATGGCCTGTCTTATTTGTTCCTACTGTAATCCACTTTACACAGCTAGTAGAGGCAACAGCTTCACACATGAAACCCTTGAATGAGTACATGCTTACACTAATCCAATGTGGAAATGTG
This sequence comes from Clupeocharax schoutedeni, assembly GCA_037974565.1. Classification (NCBI taxonomy): domain Eukaryota; kingdom Metazoa; phylum Chordata; class Actinopteri; order Characiformes; family Alestidae; genus Clupeocharax; species Clupeocharax schoutedeni. The sequence continues at coordinate 16,787,712 of JBBPDH010000104.1, forward strand.
CAACTTTAAAACTGTGGAACGTGGAAATGCATGGCAAATTAGTTTTGTTATGATTTTATGCCATTTTAACCATTTCCAAGAAATAATACATTTGAAGGTTTGTCTTTTACAGTGCTAAAAAGAGAGACAAAATTCAACCTCAACACTCCCAGTGCACTGAATGTAAGAATTACACTAGAGTAAGAAATTACATATATTTTCATTATTTGTTTAATTATAGATTTTTATAGAGGCTTTTTTTTATCCATCATTAACTATGCCAGCATTCTTGGGAAGAAAACCTGGCTGCTGAAAACTACCCTATGGCATACTGTATTTTTGCATCTACGCATCAGGGGGTCTTTTGCTCCTAGTAAGTTAGCTCTGGGCTGTCTGGGCCATCAACAACAGGCGAGAATGCAGGAGAGAAAGGACTTGAAAGATGCCTCAGCTTGTTGTGCCAAAACACTACAGTGTTGAAAAGACACAAACACAATCTGACAGGTTTGCTAAGAGGCTACTCAGACAAACAGCCAAAAAAGTCAAAGTGCACAGATATTTACAAACTCAAAGAGAGGGAGGCAGTGAAGAATAACTCAAGGAACTGTGGCCAAAGCAACGGGCAGCACAATATCACATCACCGGAAGAAGACACATGGGCTAATTGACATTAGACTTCATGTCAGTAAATGATTACAACAAAATGTCAGTGGTTAATTAGACTACCCAAAAGCCCCAAATGGCACATTTGGTGAAATCACTGCTTGGTGGTGCAGAAGTGAGCTCTGCATCTAAGATTCAGCTGGCAGTGTTCTCACAGAGATAAAGTCAACTGCCCAGCATTCCTCTCTGGGTATACTGAAAATACAAGACAGCAGGGTTCAAATGAAACATAGACTGGCAATAAACTGGTATCACTGACCTGTGATAAAGAAATCTACCTAGCGGAAGCAGCCTAGAGAAGAAAATTATGTAAAATAAAGCTAGGCCTTCAACATTATGCCCTTCATGTGGTATTAAATGACACAGTAAATTTACAGTAACAGCCTGTTTCAGAAGCAGAGCTGGTTTTGCATTGCAAGGGTGGTTGAGTCACAAAGAGCATGTGCTTTGTCCTTGGCATGTTTTGCTGGGGTTGTGGGTCTTCTGGCTTGAACAGTGGTAGTGTGGGAGTATGGAGGTCAAATCTCCAGTCATGTGCTCCCCACATGCAACTGCCTTGTGATCACATCTGACATATCAAACTAGGTATTTGGGCAAGGATTTTTGCTGTATTTAACTAAACTCCCAGTTATACATGTACTTATATGCATGTGAAATGCATGGCAGCTTATTTACAGTGGTTTATTAACTCCAGAATACTCTGTGATTGCCTAGGAAGGGTTATCTTTCATTTTGCTGAAACCCCTGAAATCCCTGTGAAATCCTTTCTCCTTGTGAAATCCCTGAAAGGTTGAAGGTATGGGAGTTATTTGAAATAGGCATTTGTGACCTTTAATTCACTGCACCACTGTTCTCCTCTTGAAGCAGACCTTTACCGTCTTAGCAGCACAAACCCAAAAAGTAGAAGGCAAAAAAGGGTGAAATGTTAAGTGGTGTATCTCTCTCTCAGGATGTCTGAAATGAAACTTCAGAAGTGTGTGCACAATAATGAGAGGGGCTTAACTTGTACATGCACTTCTGTATGCACTGGTTGTACTGAAAATCCAGTGTACATTCCATGCGTTCAAAAGCTGTAACACACAGTGCAGTGTGTAAGCAACTGGAGAAAGGGATTATTCTTTTTTGCACCGTCTCTGACACCTTTGAAATGAAACCTCAGCGTAAATATGTCTCTGCGTTAATGGACGATATAAGAACAACAAATAATAAAATTTAAATCAAATGAATGTAATGTTAAATAACATCATATTTTGTACTTCTAAAATAGTTTTTTGTCAAGTACTACACTAACTCTACTATAGATGAATATCACCAGCAACTGATTATCCTTTCTAACAATGTTCTGCCAGGTCTGTAACTCAGCCATTTTCCAGTTACTTTTGGTTTCTGGGATTTTTTGTCTCCAGTAATAGCAACTTAATGCTCAGTGGGGTTTAGTAAGGTGACAGACTCGATCAGTCAAGAACATTCCACAATTTAAACAATTCCACACTGCTCTTTCTCAAAACAAATCACCATCTCTCTGAAGCATTTGGATTGATCTGAGCTGTTAAGTTGTTTCTGTAAACTTCAAAATCGATCCTGCCATTGCTGTCTACAGTCACATCATAAGTAAAGAAAAGTGAGGTTGGCAGCACTACTTGTGTGCTTTTGGATCATGAGCTTTACATTTTCCTCATAAAGGTGGGAAATCACTTTAAATGCCTTAAATATGGGGTTTCTTATTTTGAAAATAAAAATTTTCAAAAATAAATTTATTTTGAATTTATTTTGAAAAACTGCATTGTTGTGTTTTGGCTAAAATGCCTTTTTTTTGCCTAAAAATGCCTGTTTTTATAAAGTAAACCCTTAATATATACCCACAAATCTGCTCCCAGATTAATACATTAACCCTGAAGAAAATGTAAAAGGTAAATAATCATAATCAGAAAACTTTATTGCTTAAAAAAATGAGCATTAATGGTTAGCATTAGCACCGTGCAAAGACTCAAGACAGCTCTTTGCGCTGATGCTCAGTTAAGTCAGGGACAAGGTAGGAAATATTGGTGTGTGTGTGTGTGTGCGTGTGTGTGTGTGAGTGAGTGAGTGGGAGAGAGAGAAACTCTGTTCCTATTGCTGCTAATGCTAACCACTAAAGACTTAAATAATACACAAAATAACCATTGAAATAACTCTCTCCACTCTCTCTATGTTTAGACAGGGCACAGCTTACTAATACTAAATAAACTGAGAACTTGAACATTTGGGGGGGAAAGTTTACGCTAAAATAGGAGGCTTCTTCTTCTTTTTTATTGTGGTTGACTTTTCAATGTATTACTTCCACTGCTGGGCAGTTCGGTTATCAAAAAAAGGTGAGGATCTTTGCAGTTTTCATGTTATTGTGGAGATTTCTGCATTAAACAATTAGTTTGGTTCTTAAAAAAAAAGTGTGTGACCGACTCCCGATCAGCATAAAACTGGGGTTACTGTATAACAAAACACCCTTTGTACTAGCAATGCACAATGTCATGCTTATGGAGTCTGCAATATGCAAATAACAATATGCAGTTACTAAATGCTTTTTTGTGGACTGTAAGTGTCCTGGTCAATATTGGCACCAAGTGAATTAAAACAGTCACCTCATCTATCAAATGTTAATAAAGTAAAATGTCATGTATTATGTGTTTTAATGTCATATTAGCAATATGTATAATTCTATATAATCGGTATAATAGTATTTGCTGCACGTTTGTGTATATTATATTATGCCATTTTGATAAAATGGATCAAATGTGATTAAATAGGCATTTATCTTAGTCATCCCATATAGTCTGTAGCTGTACTTTATGTATTCATTTCCTGCTGGGTGAATGTGAAAGTGGATGCAGCATAGTTGCCTATGAAGCTGATCTGACATCATTCAGCAGTGCTCTAGTTCATGAGACAGGGCTGAGTATTGACAGTAGTCATCGCAAGTCTGTGTGACTCCACATTGAAACATCTCATCTCCTCATCTCTCTCCAAGGAAAACATCTGACACCCCTTGCTCACACGCCTGAGAAGAAGGCTCCAGCGGCAGATAGAATTGCCCATTCAGAGCCTGCACTCATACTGTTCCACCGTCTAAAGCTGTCCTGCACGCAGCTGACTCCTTCTGTTCAAACGAATGACAGCCTTTTTTATTTAGTCTATTTTAGCTAATGGAGTGCACAGAGATCTTCATCATCTGTGTCATGATCTCCCTGCTTATATCAATGGACTGAGAAACGTGTTGATATAAAGCCGACTAAAAGACATGGGAACAGTCTTGTCCCATCTGGGGCCAAGAGGATTAAGTAAGCCAGAAAAAAGACATGGGCAGAGGATTATAATATCAAACAGACTTGTGTTGTAAGACAAAATTGAATGAAATTTTGTACTGGGACTTGGTAATCTGCTGAATATAGAGGGAAAGAGACTTGAAAGATATGAATGCATCCTTAATTACACAGAAGTGTTATTGCTTAATGAAACAGCAGGCTAGACTAGCGGATTGTCAGAGAACTAGTTTGACTCTTATATCCTCACTTTCAACACAAAAAGAGCTTACTGCATAAATCTTCTGTCACACAAAAGCATGACATGTGCTTATATAGTCACAGAAAGTCATCTAATGCGATGTGCAACAGACTACAAAAGTTTTCTGAACCAAATCCTAGGTGAGTAATACACAGTCACAGTCAAGGTAAAATATTGATATAGACTTGTACTTCTCTAATACAAGTTTGCACTCCAGATGAGAATAATTTTAAGTATAGCCAAGGGGTGGTATATCTGTGGGGAATGTGTTCAATTTCTTATTCTGTTCTATTTTTGCAGTTATAACCTTTACCGTATAAATTCCAAAAAGAGGAGACTTTTACCTAATAAATATAATTTCCAGTTGTGATAGATGCTGGATGATAGTTGCAAAGTTGTTTTATTTTATAATCGTTATAAAATAAAAATAATTAACTTGCATTCAATATGTTTATGATCTTAAAAATACGCGTGCAGTGCCTCAGATACAAAGCAAATTGCAACTTCTACAAACACCTTGTCTCACCTCCGCCGTACATGACGGCTAGCATGATGGAGGAGATCCAAGACACTTGGCTACTGGTGGCATTGAAGATAACTTCAATCTCTTTGAAGAACACAGTGATGGACTTTGCAAAGGCATAGGAGAAACCAATAGAGATGAAGGCACCGGCCACCACCACCCATCCCCAGCCTCCTTCTGGAGGAGTATACCCCACAGGACCTCCAACAGCGGGTGCCATGGTGTTTTCTTCTCAAAGGGACAGCTGATATTCTGCAAGGAAACAGCAATACTTTATAAAGAAAAAAATTACTGTGAGACTTCTGTCAGCTAAATTATATTAAATTTTAATTCTTAATTCAAACAACTCACTTACACAGTGGTATGTACAGACCTCCTGCTTAGTCTATAGATACTTTCCACAGTGTGGTCCCCAAACCTTTCAGCAATTTGTGCTATGGCAACTGTTCTATAAGATCAGATCAGACAGACTAGTCATCTGTCCATATGCACATCAATGAATGAGCCTCATGTGCCCATGACATTGTCAATGGTTCAACAGCTATTTTTCATTGGATCACTTTTTGAAAGTACTAACCACTGCATACACCCCAAAAGACCTGCTGCTTTGAAGATGATCCTGTTGACCCTGTTGTTGAAACTTCAGAATTTGTTCAGATTTTATAACACATCAATTTAGAAAAAAGTACTCTTGCTGCCTAATGTATTATATTCCTTGGTAGGCGCTACTGTAACTTAGATAACTGTGTATATGTATATATGTTGGCAGATAAATTGCCCTGCAAATGTGAGCCATGCTATTTTAAGGGTTTGTGTCAGCAAGTTTTACCAGGTTCTACCAATATCATGCTATAGTTTTTTCAAATTGCCATTTTGGACGACCCTGTGTGCCCACCTGGATGGTTCGTTATAGGCTCAGGGTGGACAGAAAAAGTCCATTATGTTCCCTTTGTGTTTTTGTTCCAGAAGATTCCTCAGTGCCACTGATGCCTGATCATTCAAGCCTCTCTCTATATTACATTCATCATAATAGGTTTTAAAGATATTGTCACATTTGTTCAGCGTGTAATATCTGGCTTGAAATCATATATACTACTCAAGATATGAGCAGACATAGAGGAGCAGAAATCCCCATACCCTCTAACATACTTTTTCTGATTCTCCTTCAGTGTACTTGAGTCAGTAATTTGGTTTTATATAATAGTTTCCTTCTGATATTACTTGTGCATATTGCATATTTTAATTACTTTCAGAAAGCTGGAAGCAACAACTGTACAGATTATGAAGCAAACTTTAGAACAAAACAGAATTTCAGATTAAGTTTCATGTTGTACAGGCTGAGACATCGTATTCACTCCGAGCCACAGATTTCACAGAGAGTGCTCCTACCTTTCTAACGCCACTCAACAAACTCTCAGAAGAATACAGTCTAAGGCACACTTCTTCTCCTCAGTACAGGCTGGCGTTCCCACTGTCATGTGATGGTGACCTGCACACTGAAGGCAAACTTGTTCCAGCCCGAATAATCAAAACTTAAACAACAACTTGCAAGCCTTTGGGGATGAAGGGTTTCTATGCTTTATAATATAGCAAGGGTCCAACTGAACAATGTCAACCTCCAGTGCAAGATTGTAGTCTACCAGCTCTTATAGGCTCCGGAAGTCAACAGAGAGTCCTATTGGTTCCACAGAGTCTACTGCCAGGCCCACTTGTGTCCACTTCTCTCCGCCTCTTTATGTTTTGATCCAAACCTACATTATGAACACCCTGTAGTATTTCAGTACAGTTCAGTTGCCAGTTGGGATCTAAAAACAGCTCATTTACTGCAGTGTCCATTTTAACATGTACCAGGTTTGTGTAAATGAGGCGCAGAATGAAACAAAGTGCTGGAAAGAAGGAATCTATTGCTTTTACTTTGCAGAATTAAATGTCCTCTGTTGTCATGGAGCCATGTATTGTTCATGGTGTTCTCAAGGGAGCTGAAATACTTTAAGCAGGTGAGCAGATGTCAAAAAGAGCCCACATTCAGCCACTGGAACAAAACCTTATATCTCCAAAATAATTACCTTTAGGTGAAGGAAATAGCTTTCATAAATTCCCAAGTAATCCCAAGTCATTTCTGACTAATTCCATTGCTCCAGTCATTACTATTTTTTTTTTTACATAATTACAGATCAGCTGACTTTTTCAAACAGTGTAAACAGCTAATAATATGTTTGCTACAGAAATTGGAAAAATAAACAGATTGAAAAATTTGACCAATTCATCAGATGAAAGAGGGTCATTTGAATTTTGGAAATGTTACATAAGGATTTAAAGACAAAATTAACAAAACTATGTCAGGGAAATATGTTGCAAGTGGTTTGTTTCCTTTGTTTGATATTGGGTACAGAGCATTTATATGCCATTATGAGTAAGCCTAGAAATTTTCAACAAGATTAAGGTAATTCACACAGGCATGCACTGACTGCAGAATTTCAACTGGCTATTGGTGCCCATTTTGTTGAACCAAATGGAACGGTGCAACCAAAAGATGTAGCCAAGTACAAGATGCGAGATGAAGCCAGGTGTTAACATACCAAATTAAAAATTTTCACTTGGAATGTTGAAATGTGTCAGCTAAAAAATGTAAGATATTAAGTCACTGCACAGTTCTGTACCCAACACAGTGAATTCCAGGTGCTCAACGATTCAAAGAGATGACAGGGTTTCTGCAGCTGGTAACTGACACTCCTATCACCACTCCTGAATTTTTTCAGGGATAAGTTGCTGAAAGTATTACATTCAAACTAAATGTAATATAATAATATCTAAGTAAGTCTCAAAATCGAAGTACCAGACAATATTCTTTGCTACATTTGTAAAAAACATTAGTTAAAGACCACTGTTAAATATAAGTTGAGATAAAATATCTAGACACCCCTTATTAATTAGTAAAATCAGCTACTCACACACAATGTGTGAAATTCCTTAGAAAAGGATTGCCAGTAGAATAGGGCACCAGAGCAGCTGTACATTAGCCCAAGGCCACCGTGCTCAGAGAAAAACATTTGCTAAAGGGGTATATAAACAGTGGATTTGTAAACCTGTAGCTCTTTCAGCTTCATGAAACTAGATGTTTCTGTAAACAGACATAAATCAAAAAAAAAAAAAAAGATTGAAAGAAGCTAAATCATTAGTCACTGTGATTATTTTTTTCTGGTGATTAACATTTTCT
>JBBPDH010000104.1:16806258-16817915 GCA_037974565.1 Clupeocharax schoutedeni
TGTTTCCCCATTGGGTCCCGTCCTCCCTGGTCCAGCTGTCTGTGCTTCTGTTAATCTGTGTCAGTGTATTTAAGCTGTTTTGTTTTCATGATCCGTCCATCGCTTTAGAGTGCCTGTGAGTTCAGTCTGGTTTTGTTTTGGCCCACGTGCCCCTGTTTGTTTTTTGTTAATAAATCCTTGTGAACATGGATCCCTGGTTCCAGTCCAGTTATTTTCCAGGTAGCTCCGGGGCACAGCGTAACAGCGTGCCCCGTGACATAAACATGTAAATCAAGTAATAAAATGAAGCTTAGAGTTTGCATTGTAAAATATATTATCAGATATTTTAGGACTTAATTACAGGTAAACTGACTCATGTACACTTACAGTGTCTTCAACAACTAATTAATCTTCCTTTTCTCAGTTTTGCTCTGTCAATCTACATAGTGTTACAGGCGCCTCGCCCCCTCACACTCTTCCCTGTTCGTCTTCCCCTGTTTATTGAGTTCCCGTGTCTCGTCTGGTCTGTTTCTCATTTTCCTGGTCTGAATCTGCCCTGCTGTCCGATTCTCCTCTTCCTCCCTTCCCCCTATCCTCCCTTGTTCCCTTCCTAGTCTGTGTATCCCGTTTGTATCACTCCCCTCTCATTATCAGTCTCACCTGTCCCTCGGTTATCCAGCCCTACTTTAGTTCCAGCCTGGCCCCAGTTCCCCATGTCTGTATTTGTCCTGTTTACGTGTGTGTGCCTGGTCATGGTGCTAGTTCTGTTTCCTTGCTTTCATGCTGACCTGTTTTGCTTTGTCTCCCCTGTCTCCTAGGCTCATGCTTCGTAACCGCACCTGCACGTCTGCTATGCCAGCTATGGAGGCTCCGCCCCCACCCCCGCCTCCGGCAGCACCAGCTCCATCTCCACCGGTGCTGCTCCGCCTGGAACTGGCACATAATTCCTCCAGGACCAAGAGGTATGGGGGGATCCAAATGGGTGGCGAAACTTTAAGCTGGCATATGACTTGTTTCTTTCAGAGAACCCAGGCTTGACTGACAGCCAGAAAATATCCGCTGTTATCCAGAGACCGACAGGGCGGGCTCAGGACTGGGCAGCGGCGTTGTGGAACTCAGGTGGGGCTCCCACCACGGACTGCGCTGCCTTCATGCACTTATTCCAGACAGTGTTTGATCATCCTGGACAGGGGCGTGACAGTGGCCAGCGACTGCTTCACCTATGGCAAGAAAAGCAGACGGTTTGTGACTATGCAATCGATTTTCGCATTCTGGCCGCCGATAGCGGGTGGAACGATGAAGCTCTGAGGGTCCATTTTCGCGAGGGGCTGAACACAACTATCCGAACCTCGAAGGCTATATGAGCCTCGACGAGGTGATCAAACTGGCCACGACTCTGGACATCAATCTGCGTGAAGGAACTGGAACCTCCAGGCCCGCTCGCTGGCCTATTTCACCCCCAAGCCCCTCAAGTTCAACCCCCTGCCGCGCCTTTGCAACTCCCAGTTCCCACACCAATGAGCCCGGCCCTGAGCCTATGGGGGTGTCCCGGTCAGAGAGGAGACAACAGCTCCAACAGGCAGTGACGTGCTTCTACTGCAGACAGACAGGGCACTGGCGAAATGAATGTCCACAAAGGCCTAAGACTGATCCCCCCCCCCTCAGGTTGGTGAATTAATATAGGCCAACCAGTTTGTTGTTCCTGTGTCTTTGTCGTTTCTAACTCTGTTTCTGTTTGTGCCCTCCTAGATTCGGGGTCAGCTGGAAATTTCATATCCCAGTCCCTTGTGTCTACCCTCCATGTTCCCACGTGTCCCTTGTCACACTCAGTCCCGGTGCACGCCATTGATGGTCACCAGATCAGCAACGCCCTCCTGAGGTCCATCACAGACCCCCTTTCCCAAACTATCCAGTCCATACACACAGAACCACTTGCGTTCTTAGTCCTGCCCCTCTCTCAGCATCAGTTGGTGTTGGGGCTTCCCTGGTTGAGAGCTCACAATCCGCATGTGTACTGGGTGCATCATTCCATCCTCTCCTGGGCCCCTTCATGTAGTCAGTCATGCTTAGTTTCATCTTTGCCAGTGCACTCCACCACCATAGAAAGCCCCTTGTCCACTAACCCTGTAGCCATCCCTCCACAGTATGCTGATCTGAGTGAGGCGTTTTCTGTGTCCCGTGCCACCCGCCTCCCTCCGCATCGTCCCTGGGATTGCGCGATTGACCTTGTTAAGGGTAAGCCCCCTCCTCGGACACGTGTCTATCTCTTGTCCGAGCCGGAAACTCGGGCAATGGAGGAATACGTGACCGAGATGCTGGAGCAGGGGTTTATCCGGAAATCACGCTCCCCTGCTTCGGCCGGTTTCTTTTTCATAGAAAAGAAGGATGGGGGTCTCTGACCTTGCATTGATTACTGCAGGCTCAATGATGTCACGAGGATGTACATTTACATTTATGGCATTTTTCAGACGCTTTTATCCAAAGCAACGCCCATTCCCTAGCTACAGGGGGCAGACTCCCTGGAGCAACTTGGGGTTAAGGGTCTTGCTCAGGGACCCAGTGGTGGTACGATGAAGGTAGGATTCGAACCCGTGACCTCTTGGTCTGGAGGCAAGTATCCTACCCGCTGAGCTACCTCCACCCCTTACCCCGTACACTTACCCGCTGATCCCCGCCACGTTAGAGCGGCTCCGGGGATCCACCTTTTTCACGAAACTGGATCTCCGGAGTGCCTATAACCAGGAGCACATACTGGAGGGGGACGAGTGGAAGACTGCTTTCAGTACCGCATCCGGCCATTTCAAATTCTTGGTCATGCCTTACAGGCTGGCTTTGGCACCAGCTGTGTTCCAGGGGTTCGTAAACAATGTCCTCAGGGACATGTTGCATCACTTTGTAGTGGTCTACATAGAAGACATATTGATTTACTCGTGCTCATTCGCTGACCATGTATCTCAGGTGTGTCAAGTTCTCTCCCGTTTGTTCGAGCACGGGCTGTATGTGAAGGCCGAGAAATGCGAGTTTCACAAACGCGAGATTACGTTTCTCGGCCATTGCATCAGCCAGGCCATGGTAGAAGCCAAGGTAACCGCGGTGACTGAGTGGCTAGAGCCAACCATGGTAAAAGAAATCCAACAGTTCATAGGGTTTGCAAATTATTATAGGAGATTCATTAAGAATTTTAATGCTGTGGCCGCCCCCATCACTTCTCTCCTCCGAGGCAAACCCAAAACTATTCAGTTTGACACCGCTGCTGAAGAGGCATTCGCAAAATTTAAAAAAGCGTTCACCACGGCCCCTGTGCTGCGTATGCCCGACCCAGAGCGGCAGTACATAGTAGAGGTGGATGCCTCGGAGGTGGGCATAGGGGCGGTTCTCTCCCAGCACCATGGTTTTCCCTGGAGGTTACACCCCTGTGCTTTCTTTTCTAGGAAACTGACCGAGGCGGAGCGGAATTACGAGGTTGGCAACCGAGAGCTGCTCGCGGTGAAGGTGGCATTGGAAGAGTGGCGCCACCTTTTAGAGGGGGCCCGGCAGCCCTTCGTTGTTTTGACCGTCCACCGCAACCTGGAGCACATCAGAAAAGCAAAGCGGTTAAATCCTAGGCAGGCATGGTGGTCTCTGTTTTTTCGCGGTTCGACTTTCAGATCTCGTTCCATCCGGGTAGGTTGAACGTTCAGGCCGATGCCCTCTCCCGGCAATTCAGGATGGAAAAGGAGGTGGGGGATCCTGAGCCCATTCTGTTGCCTCGCTTCTTTGCGGCTCCTATTCACTGGGGGCTAGACGCGGAGATAGAATGGAATGGGCTCACATCAGTCCCGCTACGGGGCACCCGGGCGTGACGAGGATTCTGGAGGTCGTGGCGCAAAAATACTGGTGGCCGTCTATGCGCAGAGACGTCCGTAAGGTCGTTCTGTCCTGCTCGGTGTGCGCCACCTCAAAGATCCCCCGTGCCATTCCGATAGGTAAGTCCCTACCGGTACCGAAGAGACCATGGTCCCACCTCACAGTGGATTTTGTGACAGATCTCCCGGTCTCGAAGGGATATACAGCAGTCCTGGTTGTGGTGGATTGGTTTTCGAAGGGCTGCAGGTTCTTACCTTTTCGTTCCTTCCCCTCTTCCTGTCAGGTCGCGGAAGCTCTCTTCCAGTCTGTGTTCCGGTACTATGGTCTCCCAGAGGACATTGTGTCAGACCACCTCCCTCAGTTTACCTCGAGTGTGAAGGGCGTTTTTGGGGCATTTGGGAGCCACAGTCACCTTGACCTCTGGATACCATCCCCAATCCAACGGTCAGGCTGAGAGAACCATTTAGGAGCTCAGCCGTTTCCTCCGGGCAAACTGTCCGTGCCAGCCACACGACTGGGCAGACTTCCTGATCTGGGTGGAGTACGCCCAGAACTCCCTGTGCCACTCCGCCACAAACCTCACCCTGTTTGAATGTGTGCTCGGGTGTCAACCCCCTCTGTGCCCATGGGACCGTAGCGCCACGGCAGCTCCAGGCGTGGAAACTGGGTTCCGAGGGGTGGAGGAGGTGTGGGAGGATGCACACGCCTCCATCCAGTGAGCAGTTCGGAGGTTTAAAGACCGTGCCGACCGTCGGCGGATGGAAGCCCCTCCGTTCAAGGAGGGGGACAGAGTGTGGCTGTCCACCAGGGACCTTCCCCAAGCCCATCCGTGTTCCAAACTGTCTCCCGGTTTTGCTGGTCCTTTTTAGTTGTCAAACAAAGTAACCCTGTTTCTTTTCAGCTCCGTCCCCCCCGATATGCATGCTCACCCTGTCTTTCATGTTTCCCCTCCTCAGACCTGTCCACCCTGGTCCCCTGCAGGAGGGCGAGGCGACCGGCGCCCCGCCCCCGGCTCTGGAGGTCGACGGTGCTCCTGCTCACCAGGTGCGATCTCTCTTGGACTTGCGGCGTCGCCGAAGGGGGCTGGAGTATCTGGTCGAGTGGGAGGGGTACGGTCCCGAGGAGCGCAGTTGGATCCCGGCTCGTGACATTCTCAGTCAAGATCTGGTGGACTTCCGTCGTGCGCGGCTGGACCACCCGGTGTCATTTTCAAGGATAATTACATTTCTAATGTATCTTCAAAACGAATTCCACATCTTGAAGTGAAACAGGTATATTCACAGGAAAAAAACATAAATAAAATAAGAAAATTGCCATTTAATAAATATTTACCTCCCTGTATCTATAGGACTGCAAAGACAGAAGCATTTTATATGTTGTGATATTTTATTAAAGGCATGAGGCCATGCAAAACTAAGCTTTTTAACTTAACCGTCCCAAAACCAGGTAAACCAAAGAGAAACTATTTGATCCTTTGATTGATTAATTTTTGAAGCCATTAGCTAAATCACTTGGTTATATCTTCTATTTGTTCAATATATCCACAGCTTCTGTATGAAATTTAGCTGTGTGAAATATAACAGACAAATGCCTTTGCAAAAATGCAACATTACAATATGTATGAAGAAAGCATGGTTAAAGGATAACACTGAGGATAACACAAATGGAGAATGCAATGTTTGAAATGTCTTATTAAGATAAGTGAGCTTTGCCAAAGTTAAATATGCACATATGAAATCAAAAACTATACTTAGTCCTCAGAATAATGTTGCTGCATTCAGGTACATATATTGTAGTTAAAAAAGAAAAAAGAAAAGCAGCTTAGAAATCTGGATTAATTAAGCCCTTTCTAAAGTCTGACTCTAGCACCATAGCCTAAAACATTTGAGCAAACAGCATTTTTAGTCTGTTCATATTAGCCTGGTCTCCATATTGCTTAAAAATCTCACACACTTACATTTATGCACCAAGAAGATAAACCTAAAATACAGCATTGTACCGAGAGGATCAATTGATTAAAGTAATTAAAGTTTTTCAATATACAACAGATCATATGAGTTAATAAGTAATATAGCTAATATAACTGCATAGCTAACAAGCTTTTTTTTTTTTTAAAAAAACATCTCAGTTGTAAAGTCTAATTGTATAAAAAAAAACCCTGGGTGCTTGCCAAAGAACTTTACTCTACAGCCACGTAAAAAGCATGGCCACACTGCTGTATTATGGCAAAGAGATGTGTGCTTCTCCAAAAGTGGGCAATTACTGGCTCCAGGTGGAAATAGCCTCTGTGTTGTTTCAGAATGGGCTTTTCCACACCAAATCATACACTCTAATCATTAAGGACAGTAACAAAAAATGTATATGGTCAGGAGGACAGACCTCTACACACTGGCCAACTCTTGGAAAACCATTTTTTAGTAAAAGATGGATGCAGTATTTAAATAGTGTTTCACTTATCATTTTTCTTTCATTCACAACACATTCCTCAGTCTTTACATTAAAACTAAGCTGCAAAAGAGCATGTTTTGAGATATAAAAAACGGCACACGTATAATCTAATCAGGCGGCGACTGTTTAGTCCTGCAAATGTACATTTATGTTATAATGACTGTTGCAGCCATTCAGAATAAAGTTTCTATATATAAATATATCATATTGGTAAATAAACCTAGACAAACTCAATGCAGTGATGCATGTTTTTAAAAAAACTTGTGGACTGGCTTGCACTCTGAAAGCCTGAGGCCATATTTGTTTTTCCCTATGATCCATAATGGAAGCTTGCTGAGCAAGTTGCTAATTTAACATTTCTCCTACACTAGATCTATACAAAAGCCACATCGCATATATTTTCTTACAATCGGAGGACTGGACTAATTATCATAGTAGCTGAAAATCCACAAACATTACAAACTGAACAAATACGAAGGCTAAAACAAAGTTCACCTCCTGCATATATGAAGGCTGCATTGATGGATGAGATCCAGGAAACCTGACTTGTGCTGGCATTGAAGATCAGTTCAATATCTCTGTAGAACACAGTGATACACTTGGGGAAGGCATAGGAGAAACCAATGGAGATGAATGCTCCAGCTACCACCGCCCAACCCCATCCTCCTTCTGGAGGAGTGTACCCCACAGGACCTCCAACAGCGGGTGCCATGGTGATATCCAAAGAAATTGACAGGTGGTTTTCTGCATGGAGAGAAAGAAAACAGAATCAGTTCATCAGTTAAGAGATGAATACCACTAATGTGTACATGGAAATGTATGTATATAGCCAGGTGCCAACACACCAAATGTGTTGATTAGGCAGAATGTCTCCATTTTTATGCCTGAGACACAAATCTAAATGTTCTAGTCACATGAATCGTTTGTAATCATCACATTAGCAGGAATGTTCTTGCTGTAATTATCTATTTTCATGAAGTATCACAGATTCTTGAGCTATGTATTAAGACACAAGTCTAAATGCTCCATTATTTTTTTTGAACCACCAACTTATATTCCAGACACCAACTGCATTTGCTGCTTCTTTCACACAAATCATGCTATTGGA
Source organism: Clupeocharax schoutedeni (assembly GCA_037974565.1). NCBI lineage: Eukaryota > Metazoa > Chordata > Actinopteri > Characiformes > Alestidae > Clupeocharax > Clupeocharax schoutedeni. The sequence continues at coordinate 16,813,640 of JBBPDH010000104.1, forward strand.
AAAATGTTTGAGTTACTCAAACATATTTTATAGTTTTGGCAAGTTTAAATCATAATGTCTTCATTCTGAGTAACATTTCAAAAGACAGCAAGTTTGGCTTCAGACTTTACAACAGTTTATAAGGCATACAAGTCACTCAACAACGCTTAGACATACCTGTTTGATTTTCTTTGACCCCCCTTTTCTTCACTTTCTCCTTGTACATCTGAGCTGTTTCATTATACACCACTGTCGCACGCTGTCACAAAGTAACCCCTCTGGCTTTCTGTGAAATGCCAGTCACTGCCCATCCCCCACAGCACTAATCACAACAAAGCCGCATGACTTGCCATTGCCCGAAAAGAAAAGAACTTGTGATTGTTTTGGTTATGCTATTACTAGGTGATGGGGGCACGCATAGACTTTAGTTCCTTGTGCACACAAACAAACATAATGTTTTCATATCATGACAAGAAATTCTGTGTAATTTCTGCACAGTGCAAATCACCAGGTGGGCAAAGTTTGTGTTAGAGGAGTTTTCCCTTGATGACTGGTGGGCAAACTTCTTATTGCTGCTTGAAACTCACAGTTATTGACAGGACATTCTTTTTTTTTTACTTCTTTCCCTAGAAACTCCTTTAATCTGAAGAACCCTGAAGTATTGCTGAAAGTGGTGGGGGTGCAGTATTATATATTTGTAAAACCTATTAAGACACTAGATTTCAGTCATTTCACAAGCATTGCTCAGCTTTGAGCCAAACCAGATTGCAGTAGTGTGTAAGGGGCCCTCAGTGGTAATTAAAAGATTGGCTTGAGGGTGAGTCTACTCTAAGCACATAGGCCATGACTGGTTCATACAAAATCTACTAATCCTAAATGGAACTAAAGAATGCATTCATCATGAGGTGAAGAAACATTTGTGGTTAAAACTGGATGCTTAGTTTGGCAGGTCTCCCTTGTCTTTTCAATTAAAAAAAAATGTTCTTCCATATAAATCAAATACAGTTTGTAATTTGAAAGTAATCAAACACAAAGGCCGCTATGAGTTTGCCTACTGGCCCAAAAGTCCACAGAAGGTCAAAATTCATACCACATTTTGAAGAACTGCAATGGTTACCTGTATATTTCAGGACAAATGCTAAAATTCTATGACTTGTATTTTAAGCTCTAAATGACTTTTAAGTGCTTGCTTTCACCTCCCAATGTGTGCTGTGCTACCAAGACCTTAGCAGCAGATTATTCATGCCCTTTAACAGATCCTCCATGGATCTGTTTGTCCAGCGCTTCCTACAGATGCTCAACTGGAATAAGCATGTCAACAGTTCATTAGTTGTCCTTTATGGAATCGCTTTTAGTTGGTACTAACCACTGCAGACCAGGGAACACCCTAAAAGACCTGCTGTTTTGAAGATGCTCTGATCCAGTTATGTAAATATGAAATGTTGCCTTTGCAAAAAGTATCCAAGATCATTATGTTACATCGTGTGCTCGCTGTTTACTTGCTGCCTGATATATCTCCCCTCATCACTATTATGCAATGGTACACTATTGTGATAATCACCACATAATATTATTTACTGAACATGTCAGTGGTTTTAACGTTGTGGCTGATTGGTGTATGCACATACAGAAAACAGTGAAGAGGCCCCTTTCTGTTATTAGACTTTAAACTGTTCAACTCAATTTAACTTTTTGTTTGGTACACATTACATTTAAATACACGTGGGTCAGGTTCGGTTCTGTCATGTCAGGTTCTGTTCTGTCTGGACTTGTGTATGTTCTGTGTTCCCCTTTGTAGGTTCCCTGGTCTGGTCCATGTTCCTGTCCTCCCTGATGTGTCCCAGCCTGATGTGTGTTCCCTGTTCACCTTCTGTTCCTGTTCAGTTCCCTTGTCCTGGTTTACTGTGTTCACGTTCCCCTGCCATGTCTCCCTGCTGTTCTGTGTTCTGGTGTTCCCTCCTTTAGGTACATTCCTGCCATGTTCCCCTGCCTCTCTGTGTATGCCCTGTTCTGTTCCCGGCTCCATTCCCTGACTGTTCCTGTCTGTGTTCATGTTATCTGTCTGTCATCATGTTCCCCTGTAGGTAAGTATGCCCGGTGTCTGTAAGCCCTGTCCGTGCTGAGACTGAGGTTGCTGAGACTGAGGTTGCTGAGACTGAGAGGCTGAAGCTGAAGGAGTGTGTGAGGCTGAGACTGCCTGTCCAGCCCCTGCCTGTCCAGCCCCTGCCTGTCCAGCCCCCGCCTGTCTAGCCCCTGCCTATTCCACCCTGAGTGTCTGCTCCTGTCTGCCCTGTGCCCCTGCTCCTGTCCCTGCTTCCCCCTTGGTTCTGGAGGGCCCTGTTCCCTGCCATGCTCCTGTCTGCCCTGTTCTGGTCATGGATCCCTGGTCTTGGTCTGGTTGTATTCCAGGTAGCTCCGGGGCACAGCTTAAACACGTGCCTCGTGACAGAAAGCCCTAGGAGCTGCTGTCCTTCAAAGAACCATGTAATAGAATCAAGAAAGACTAATGAGAAATTTAATTTAATTGACAGAGTCACTTCTCATCAGTTAAATATCACACTTAGATGTTTGTGACATTTAAGCACACTTTGAAAATAAGATTCTTTGTTGCTCGGAAACTTTCATGCTGTGCCCTCGCTGGTTATGTTTACACGCATCACAATATCCTTTACTCGGAATGTGCTAATTTTCCATGTACAGAATTGCTCATGTAAACACTTAGTTCCACTTGAGATATTTGTTAAAAGGTCTGGGTTGTGAAAAGAAGTGAAACATTCCAATTTTTTTTTAGAATACTACAGGAATACGATGATAAGGGCATGTTTCTGGAGTATGTGCATTTCTTTGGACATCTAAAGCTACTCATATCTAATAAATAGTAGATTGATTAATAGTATTAAAGACTTTCAGTTCAGCTCAGAGTTTTCTAGTGTTTATGGTCAATAATTAATGTTCTATTAGATATGTAGAGATTCGGGACACAAAATACAAGTAGAACAATATGCGTTGCAGACAGTTGAACCGTCATTGCTGAGATTTAGACAGAGCTTCCTGGACCTTCAGTGTGGGGGTGTGAAGGATCAAAAATAACAAAGAACAAAACCTCTCAAAGCACTTGAACTCATTGTAACTGAAACAAATCTAATTATTTTTCTATTGAAATAGATTGCTCATCCATGCTGGAGCTAAAGCAGGGCACTTTTCCATTCATAACAAAGGCAAAATAACACCCTGGCCTCATTAGCCACAACACGAACATTGGGCATTGTGTTGCAGTGGACTCAAAATCTCCAATGAAACATTCTCCCATTGCAAAGGGTAGCCTATGAATCAGCATTAGCCCTCCAAACACTTTCAGCATTGCCTATTCGGCACAGTGGGACGTCTAGCACAGAAAAGTAGAAGCTCTAAAAGGAAGCTTCTCACACAGCAGGAGAAACATCACCCGTGGTCTGACCCAACAAGAGAACCCAAGCACGACCCAACAAGCACAGCTGCCTGGGTTCATTTTAAGTGCAGAAAAGAATTCGCCAGTGCTAAGATATTTAAATAAAATTATGCTGACTGTTTAAGTACTATTTACAGGTCAGACCAGTGATACACTCTGTGGGGAAGATGTCTGATGCTGTGCACCTTCATCAAAATTTCATCCTATGTACACAGATGCTCATATAGGCATGAATGCAAGGTTTTGCTTTCAAGAAAACCTCACTGACAGCTGGTATAGCCCAAATATTCTCAAAACAGCATAATGACACGCTTCAGAAGAACACAGTCAGGATATTTCTCCCCTTTTTCAGTCAGTTTTCAATCTTGTTTACCAAACGTACAGAATATCAGACATGGATTTATAAAAGTCGTTTTCAGCTCAATGAAAAACAACTCTGCTCTCAGAATGCTAAGTTGTCCTTCTTATCTGCCACAATCTAGCCTCTGCTGATTGAGAGGATCCTTCCAACCCTACTACTGTCAAGTATACAGTTTAATGTACACTAGTTGCCGGGTATTATTTTTAATTATTTTTCTTTTTTACTTAAAAATCCCTTTCTCTCTCATACATTTAGCCTTTTTGTAAAATGGTTTTGTTTTTGTTATTAACATCCTTCCAAGGAATTTATGCACTACACTACTACTACTACTACTACTAATAATAATAATAATAATGCCTTCTAAAACCATGAAAAAGCTCAGTTATCCGGGAGGAGCTCAGAGTAGAACCTCTGCTCCTTCACATCGAGAGGAGCCAGATGAGGTGGCTCGGGCATCTGGTTAGGATGCCTCCTGGACGCCTCCCTCG
>JBBPDH010000104.1:16848137-16861875 GCA_037974565.1 Clupeocharax schoutedeni
CTATCTATCTATCTATCTATCTATCTATCTATCTATCTATCTATCTATCTATCTATCTATCTATCTATCTATCTTTGGGACAGAGTTGCTGTCTAAAAGCAATAAAACACCTCAGGGTGTGTGCCATTTCGAATAACTGTTTCTCTGTTGAACAAGTATATTCTCTATACTGTGTGTTACTCCTTGTATCAGTATTGGTAAGGTATAGATATGGTATTGTACTCCCAAACATTGTTTAGCATCAGTTGCTAGCTGCCTTTTGTGATGTAGTATATTATGAAGCTCTGGCTGGATCTCATTTAAGACAGTCATGCACAAACATAAAGGAAATAAAAAAATTAAGCAGATAAGAAAAGTTGAAATTGGTGAAAGCCAATTATGTTAAATAATGTTGGTTTATTATTTAATAGATGCAGGCAAAGAAGAATATTTATTATTATTAGAAATAGTTTATTATTTATGTCTTACCACCTCTAAACTCCCAAATATCTTAGGATCTCACATGCTGTGTAGTATCTGGGGCTGACTGTGTTAGCCTTTTTGATTGTCATTACTTAATTGATGAACTAATTTAAATTGAGTTTACTTAAAAGGTTTTATTAAAACGAACCTTATTCTGCTTAAACAGTGGTTTTCATTCGTGGTTCGGCAGTACCCTCTCCATGTCTTAGTGTTTTCACTGCTTCTAGCACATCTTATCCAAGTATCCAGTTAATGCACAACCCTCTCTTGGAATGGGTGTGAGGGAGCCCTAAGAACCATAAAATGTGCAGTGGATGATTTTAGGAATGGAGAACCTGTGTCTTACAACATTAAACTGACAAATAAGCAGGTACATTTCATTAGAACCTCTTACAATATTTATGCACTGGTTTATATATCTTGGATACTGATTCACAATTCTACGATCTATGGAACGTGAATGTGTTCTAATCAATACAAATTCAGCTCCTGGGTCTAACAAACGTATTAATTAAAGGGCCAAACACAGTCTGTAAAATAATGTACTTTTTTCTCTGAATGGTTTAAGAACATGTTGAAACAGAACTAATAGTTTTTCTTTCTTTCTGATCCCTAGTGACCTTTTTCATTCTCTAAGTTGAATTCCTATTATACAAACATGATAATGGTGTGGTTGATTTTTGACCAGACTGGGTAGAAAATTGCCATCAGATGCTGATACATAGACCAAGACCTCTATATGAAAGTACCACTAAAATGAAAGATTTGGTCCTTCAGCTTGATTATTGCCAACCAACGTACTTCCCAGCACAGGGAATTCTCTACACCCACAATAAAGCCAGTGGAAATAAACACTAATCTGAAATCAGTGTTGTGGTTTATATTATGCTGTCTCAGGAGTGCTTCGGAACATGTTCCTAGATCAGCCTCCACTATGGTTGTTGCCAGCATTCTCCAAGTACTCACCACATGCACAGTGTGGCAAACTGCAGTCATGTATTAGGCTCCTATTATAAGCAGAACATTTACTGATGGAGCAATTAGTTCTTCCGTTTGATTTAGGGTTTTCATTAAAGCCTAATTATATTAATCACCCCACCCACTGATCTCTCCAGCAAGATGATTAAATGGAAAGTGTTTGACAGGGGCTCTAATGAAGAATGGATTGATAAAGGGGGTGGAGGCACTACTTTTTGCATTGTCAATATGCAATGGTCGGTTTCGAATATAAGGAATCCTTTTCTCTGCATTTTATGAACGCAGACTGCCATTTCATCCTCTTAGGTCATTTATCTGCAGGTTTAGGTTATATCAGGCATTATCCGTTGGGCTTTGGGACTTGTCAGATATCTCTGTATTCATTGACATAATGGAGGAATAATCCGTCAACATGGCCCCTTTGTGCCCATGAATAAATCCTCACCTTAGAAGGATCAACACCAACAAAAACAGCAAAACATTTAAAGAGCATTTCGATGTGCCAAATTACAATGTGATAGCGCTTTGAAATCAGCGGTGGAGAGAATGAGTTTAATTTGAACTTGTAAATCAGATCCATTAAGATACAGTAATCCCAGGGTAGCTGTGTACTGTCATGCCATTGCCAAACAACCTTTGCCTCAGTGGAGTGTGTCTTTGTATCAAAATTAATTTCAGGACAATGAAGCTTTTAATGTACTCATAACAGAAATGCTGGGATGAAGACAAATGATTGTGGCTCACCAACAGCAGTAAGGGAGGGTAGAGAGAGAGAGAGAGAGAGAGAGAGAGAGAGATAGCGAGAGAGGTGAAATCAAGCTGTTGGTTTCTCTGGCCCTTGATTAATGGCTTTAGCATTGCCGCAGCTCCTCCTCTCCGAGTCAATGTAATCATAGCTGTGTGGGTCTGTAGGCAGTTTTGGCGAGAAATTGAAGCTTTGCTGATCCACTGAACGACAGAAAATAGGCCGACAGACAGGTCGCCGTAGCGGTCCACCCCACCAAAGGGCTGTCATAATTCCTCACACCCGTCAACTTCAAAACAACTGCAACTTAACGTTGCAAGGTTTGATCAGTATGTTGACAGTCACTCAAACAGATGCCCGTTGTAAATGGCTCAGATATAAGCAAGCAAGAACCGTAGAAAATTTGAAACAGTAATTTTCCTACAGTGATTTACGACCCAATTGACTGGTGATGCAGTTCAAAGACAGCTTACTTGCAATAACAGACAGCGAGCGAACGCACACAGACAAGGTGTCACAGCATTGTAAAGTCTGTTTTGTTTTGCATCCTGAGTTACTGTAATTTAGACATGTTCATTAGTTCACTTGTCATTCTCAAAATGTTTTTCAACTTAGTAACAGTTAATTTCACTTTTATCTCTGTTTATCTCACTAGACCAGTTTCATTGGTTTTACTTTTTATTTCTTACTTCCTCTTTAAAATGGGCAGTTCTCAGAGGAGCCAAAGGCAAGACACTAAAAAAGAAAAATCCAGCCTGATGTTAGATACTGATGTTAGAATTTAAATGCTTGCTGTGAAGACACTCCAGAGAAAGGTTTTTACAGAACAGATTACTGAAATCTCTTTGTTTTATTGTTTAATCAATAAAACTAGGCGATGTAGTTACTGCAGCTGAACGCTGAATTTTGGGGGTAGGGGTTCAAAGTTTTAAAAAATGGGCCAGAAATACCCATTGAGATTATTTTGTTGTTGTCATTAGCACATGGGAAATCAACATACTTGGATGTTCTGTTTGGGGTCTACAGGGAATGGGATTTTAATGGGATGTATATATTATATTATATGCTTGTGCCTGGTGTGGGCCAAGCTAGGCTTCTATTAATGTTGATCAATTTTGCAATATACAGGACATGAATTCAGGAATATATAGAAATAAAAACATTTTTTACATTTTTATTACAAGACTACAGGTTATAGATGCAATTTATCTGAAAAATGGTTGGGTGGACAAAAAATACAGGCAATTTATGCCTGTACTGCTGGCCTTAATATAGTTTTCAAGGTTCCCTAAAGTACTGCTTTATCCAGCAGGGTCTGTAAGGTCTTTGGATGCTTCAAGGAGCCGTTTTTGCACTGTTTATTTTCAGATTGAGACTGTCAACTACTTTTTCAATTCAGTACTGTGTCATAGTTATAAATGTAACATAGCTTCCAAAAAGTAACTAAATTATAAAAAATAAACAAATAATGAGTAAATAAGTCAACTAGTTAATTACTACATAAATAAAGCAAATTGTTTATTAAACATGTACTCTTGAACTACAGTTCTCCCTGCGAAAAAAAAAAAAAACAAGCTCAGGCTCTTACACACCACTACAGGCAGTGCAGAGTGATTTGTATTTCATTATTCTGATTACTGCAAAAGATCCATTTTTTTTTCCTCTGTATTCTCTGTTGAGGTTTTCCCTCCATGAACATCCACTGCTCAGCAAGCTCCATCTGGGCATAATTAGAGAAAGTCTGTTAGTCCTACAGTATACGACAATAACTCACAACTAATTATGCATCAATTATTAAAACTCTGAAAGCTTATTAAACACAGCACAATACTCAGTTACCCACACCTGAAGATTTATGGAATGTTGACTTGTGTGTAAGGAATAATGAACAGAACTAAGACAATGATAATAATCTTCTTTACACAGAACAGAGGTGGGTAAAAAGGTGGGAGGGACGTGGGGATAACTCCTATTTTCTTCTGCATACAAAAAACATATTCAAGGAACTTTCCAATACTTATTTAAATTTGTTTGGCCATCTTTTCAGTATTACCCCAAACAGCAAAATGCAAAGATACATCACACATCTCTGGGTATCACACAGAATCTGTCTCTGATGCTCAGCAATTTGGTAACATGACAATGGCTACCTTCATAGCATTCTGCAGGCTACATCTTATTCCTGAGCATGCGTCACCTGAGACACCCAATCTCGAGGAGATCTGCTTATTAACATGAATCTCCCGCAACGAAAGCAATCGAGGTGTGACTGAATTCAGCAGGAGTGTGGCTGCGTGTGTATGTGTGTGGTCGGTGCTTATCAGGAGGAGGTGATGTGAGCTGAATTGGATATTGATCTGTGTATATGGAGTGTGCCATGCAATAAAAAGGAGACTGCTGCCCAGCAATGATTCTTGAGCGGCAATCCAAGACATGCAGAATGCTATCACAGTATGACCCATGAGTCAGCAGAAGCAGCTGTGCTCATCCTTGTTCTCACACTGCTTCTTCTGTACACAAGGCCTCCTGAGATCCTTTATAAACTCTACAGAACTGCAGGCTTGCATCATGAGTGGGGTCATTGCCAGCCCTACCATGTAATTGTTGGAACAGCATTTGGATAAGGAAATCGTTGGGTACAACCTTGGTACAAAGTGTTATGTATTAACTGGGTGCTTAAATAAGGTTCAACCAAACCAAATCACATAAAAATGTTTAACAAGTTCTTAAGGTTCAAAGATGAGAGATACAGTAAAATGTATACATATAAAGTGTTTTCATTGTTTGAAGTATCAAGGTGGTGAGTAGAAGTATACACAAAATCATATATTATTAGCTGTCATGACAGCATTGTTATAACATTAATGATAATATATATCTTATTTCATACTTCCTAGAGAAGAGACTAAAGTGTGTTAGTGGGTGTTGCCAAAAACAACTGGAAAAAGAACAATATGTATCATAAAAAAGATGATACGAACACAATTCAGAGAATTTTACATAATATCTAATGTTCTGTTGGGTCCTTGTCATTTTTTTCAATTTACTATCCTGTTTAAACATTGACACAGTAGGCATATCCAGTTCGCGCATCATTACTCCAAATAAATCTGTAATACTTACACAGGGCAAGAAAAAATAAATTTTTGTAATCATCAGAAACCACAACATGAAAAAACAGTTTTCTAAACCAGTTTTCATGCTGATTTAATCCACATGTTCGCAATAGACTTGGATGCGTTTTTTATTAAACTGCAGGCAACAATTAAGTAATTGTTTCAATATGTTCAGTGAGAAGTCAGACAGGCGCACACTGTGGCATAGATATACTGATCAGTATCAGTCAGTTACCACTGTTTCTTCAAAAACACTCAGCATATAATTATTATATGCTATTTATACCAACTATCATGCAATATCTAACTAGCTTCATCCAGGACATCCAGGAAAATGTACATCCAGGAAAAACTAAACACAGATTTGAAAAACACTACAAACACTACAAAACCCACGAAAACTTCTCTCAGGTGATTTTGAACTGTTGATCGTGTTATATATTTTGCTAGATCTGTTATCAGCTCTTTCAGTATATGATCTGCTACTATTATTTTTTACCCAAAATATACTGCTCAAAAAAATAAAGGGAACACTTAAACAGCACAATGCAACTTCAAGTCAATCACACGTCTGTCAATCAAGAGCCTATCCCAGCTGCAATGGGCAAAGGCGGGGTACACCCTGAACAGTCGCCAGCACGTCACAGGGCCACATATAGGGACAGACAACCATTCACGCTAACATTCACACCTATGGGCAATTTAGAGTGCTCAATCACCTATTCCCCAAAGCATGCATGTTTGTGGTGGTGGGAGGAAACCAGAGTCTCCGGAGGAAACCCACACGGTCACAGGGAGAACATGCAAACTCCACACAGAAAGACCCTGTGCCCAACCCGGGACTCGAACCCAGGACCCAATATAGTTGAACTATCACTCTAAGAAACTGGTAAAGAACGCATTCCAGGAGCTGTTAAGTGTGGGTGATAAGACAACACTCTGTGGTGAGCAACATGACATTTGTTTCGCAGATATTTGTGAACTAAAAACTACATAACAAAGCTATGAGTACAGAGATTAGAAAAATGTTTGTGAAAGAACACATTTGCAAAACTAGGGAAAAAAATATATAAATAGAAATAAACAACATGATATGGAATAATGGGCTGACCTCCAATCAGCTAGTTAGTTCTGTGCAGTTTTGTTGAACAAGGGTTATGCCCAGTACTAGACTACATTCTGTTTTGAATGTGATCCTTCTTTCACCACGCTGTATAGTCCAACCCTTTTTAGAATGCATGCAGTTGTTCAGTGCTGTAGAAATATTGACAATGTAATAGCAATCATGGCAGAATTGATCACAATAATGATAATATATCATCTTATTTCATACTTCCTGGAGACAAGGCTAAAGTGAGTTAGTAGGTATGTAACCAAAAAGCTGCAGTGCAGTGTTTGTGTATTCTGATGCAGTGGTTGGCTTATTGGTTTTTAACGATCAATGGATACCAATGTAATTCCTTTACAGTTAAACAGCCCGACATTAATATGATTTATAAGAGCTTCGAAGGCCGACTGTAATCAACTTATTGATTGATCTCTGGTCACACACTCTCACTTCTATCAGCACAGATTTTTAAAAGACCATTGACTACCGGTTGCCATCAGTGTTTATTTTGTGTTAGAACGTCATTGACAGAATTTAATAGTGTTGCTTTTCCTTTCACTAAATACTTCATATGTGGCACATATGTCTTTTTTGTTAGTGGGCAGATGCATAGTGCAGTTTCAGAGAATTCTATATAATGTTTTAATTAATCCATTTGCTTTTATAGGAAAGTGCTCAGGTAGTGACATAATAGGTTGTGTTTGAGAATGGATGAGGTGGGGGGTTCTATTTTACATGAGTCAATGTTTGATTGCAGTTATCCAAAGCATACAGTTCATGGCAAGCAAATACAAGAACCCATAAATCAGTGCTGTAACCCAGTGGAATACTGTAGCACAGTCATTAAGAAATACCCTGTTGTCCCATGGTGTTTTATGATTTGATTTTTTTTTTTTATAAAGACCTGCTGAGTTATCAAGCAATTGGGCATTTCCCTTTTTTATTGTAGGTTTTTCCTCATGCAAAACAGGAATCATTCCCTTTAGTTTATTAGCATGGTAGCTGGAAAAGGCAGGCTAACTAATCAACAAATCTCCTGATAGAGGATTTCATACTGGTGATGAATTAGGCACTGTCTGCCGACAGTGAAATGTATTTTTAATTGCTCTTTGTAATTAAGGATTGTCGCTAGAAGACATATTGCACGTCTGTGTGAGCCCCACGTGCCATACTTCAGAGGTTTGTTTGGGTTTAGTCGGTTAATACTGAATTTGGCAGTGCTGTGAAAAAAAACCCCAAATATAAGTAGGTTTGTTTTAATTGATTATATTAATAGTTGCTGTACATTAATTAAAAAACAAGCTTTCTGAATTTTAGTTAGATAATTAATAGTTAGATACTCAACATTTTTGGATTTTATATTTCAGTAAAACTAAGCAAACTTTGCATAAAGCAGGATAGTTTGGTAACATAATGTTCAATGAAGCCATCAATGAAAAGGACCCAAATGCCCAAATCCAATAAAATACTTCAATGGATTGATCATTTAAAAGATTATTCAGTCCCACATTTCCAATGATGCAGAGTAGCATGACATCAACTCATGCATATTTACTCCAAAATGATGGTGAATGTTTATTTTAAAGAAGTGATTTTGTTGTGTATTTATTAGTGCTGGGCCGTTAACGACACGAGATTCACTGTCACAGATAGACTATAGTGGTGTTTTCTAATGAAATTACACAAGTGTTTCTGGATGTAATTACATGAATAAAACAATTTCATGAATAAAAGTTGATAAATGTGTGTTTACATAAACAGCAGTCCTGAAATCCTGATGAATCAGTGAATACATCATCCATAAATAGACATGAATGAATGAGACATCCATTCATTGTTAAAGTATTACTGCACAGTTATTAGAGACACTTATATAAAGTGGGATAGATAACGTGGGAACTCTTTCTCTTTTTGCATTCATTTCAGGTCCTGAGTCCATCTGGATGATATATTGCCTTTATACATAATAATTGCAAAAGATTTTGTGCAGTGTCATTCTTAGAAAGTAGAACAGAATGAACTGGAGCGATTTGATTAACTTTAATTTCAAACATTTTTCGTTTTAACAACCCCAGCACCCCCACAAACAGACCGAGATATGCTTGGTGTTTAAACTTTGTTTCTCTAGTCTTGCACTTAAACTGAGGCTAATGTGGTCAACAAATGATGGAAGTCAATGTCTTTTACACATTTTTTGTGTTTAATGTAAAGGATTGGATTTTTTTGACTGCAAACCATTCCTTTGACCTTAGTTATAATCTGTCTTGACAAGTATGGTAGCCTCAAACTGTACAAACTGTTGAAATACTGAGAGAAATCTCAAAGTTAGTGTTTATTATTGACAGCATGCACTGCCTGGGGTGTTCCTGTGTTGGCTAACTTCTGTTCCTCTTTTTTCTGGCATGGGTCAAGGCCTACTATGAAGTAAATCCTTAGAAGTCTCCCCTTGGGTATTTCATGCACCTCCATACTAAAACATTTATGTTTTACTGTTTGTAGAAATACAGAAATAAAAAATGTCTGTCATCTGGGGATTGCAGCAGATTTTGGTAAGCAAGAAAGGCCACAGAGCCTAGTGTGAGAAATAAAATTAGCCATCACTGGAAACAAAGTTGCCAAATGGAGTAATGCTAAGTGTCACAGAAGACGGGGTTAACCCGCTTCCGTGATTTACCTCCTTGGAAACAGGCACGAGGCAGGCAGGCTTCCATGATAGTGCTCACTTTATTTAACAAAACAAAACAGAAATAAAACCTGGCTCAAGGGCCGCTACAGACAGGAACATGAATGTGATAAAAACTAGGCAGAATAAGGCTAAATGAGGCGATGGACCGATAACCCGGATCCACACAAACAGAACTTAAATGCAAGCATAATCAGTGATACAAACACCAGGCAGGTGCAACTGTGACACGTGACAATAAACAGACACGAATGTCAACAATAAATCCCCAAAAACAAACACAAAACAGTGGCCCCTACAGGCCACTGGCCAAGCCGTGACACTAAATTTCACTATAGTATAGCAGTAATTAAGAAGGGAATTCAACAATCCAACCTTAAGTTGTAAAGGAAGTTTATATTAAGTTGTGAAAAAGTTTGTTTGTGAACTTCATATTGTTCAGAGTAACAACTATGGTGGTCGGACACAAATATCGGAATGTAATGCATCTAAAATATCCTCACTAAATGGTGAATACATGTGCTGTAATGGTACATGTATTCGTACCGAACCGTCACGGTACATGGGTCACGGTTCAGTACATGATGTCTTTCGGAGAATACATGGTACGACGGAGAAGACGTGATTGAAGTAATACGGAATCACAGAGGGACCAAAAAGCCCAAGTAAATCATAAACCTGGGTCGTAGTGTGGTGCAGTAGTGCCACCTACTGGTGTAACACTTCTGCTGCCTTGCACAAACATGAGAATACAAGCAAGAGTATGTGTTTACTGGTTAATACATTGCAACCTCATTCTTTAGAACTTTTTGTTGCTTAACTTTGCTGAACCGCCCTGAAACGTGACATCTGTATATTGTTACACCCCTACTGAAAACTATTACACAACAAGGTGACAAATACGCTACCTGATGCCTCAGACATTGTTTTGTGATAGCTTTGAAATTGTCACACACACAAGTGACGCCCACACACGTGACGTCAATCGGCACCGTAGAGTATATAAACAGGAAATAAGGTCAGTATCATCACACAGACATTGAAGTTGCTTGCTTCATGCCCGCATGTCTCAACTCCAACTCCAACCCTTCTACCCCATGGTACCGTGAGTACTCTGACTCTCCGAGTCGCTTATATACTATCTGTGGGTGTTCAGAACGCGAGCTCAACTTGGTGTGGACTCTAACTCCGTTAGGGAGCGTTCTGAGAATAATTGCGTGGCTTACCTACTCTCTCGTGTCCCATCACGTCCAAGTCCTTCCACCACGCTACACAGTGGGCACAGTTCACTCATTATTCTGCCTTCCACCGTGACAGAAATCATCTTTGGCTTAAACATCCATTCATGGTGGAGAGGTGCTTGTAGGGTGCTATAAGGCAAATTAGTACCCAAAGAAAATTCACACCCCCCCCCCCCCAAGACATGTTTCAAACTTCCGTGAACCAGCTCAAAATGGAACACGAAAGTGAAACTCAGTCTGGAGGAGAGACCAAAACTGCTTCAACTGGACATTTCTCTAAAATATCAAGGTTAAATGCATCATGGCCTGTCAGGTGAGGACCGGGAGGATGGGGGGGTTAACGGCGATATTTTTTTATCGCGCAATATACATCTCGTGCGTTAATGCGCATTAACGCCGTTATCAGCCCAGCTCTAATTAAAACAGAATTTACATACAAATTAAAAAGAGTAATATATATATGAAAAAACTGTCAAAGATATAAAAAATGAATTACAAAACTGTGTGTGCTATTCTGTGCTGATCTGTGCATTTGTATGTGCAGTGCAATACTGTGCTGCATTGAGCTGACGTGGTTGCAGTGAAAAACGCAACAATACAATAAATATTTATACATAAATGCCGGATGTGCTGGATGCATTGATGGGAATGTTGAGTGTGTGGAAGCTGTGCAGAGAAATCCAACATCTGTATTTATGTGTTTATGTATGAATAAATAGTCTGAGGTGGTGTCCTGGTTAAAGGCCTGAATGGCCTGTGGGAAGAAACTAATCCTCATTTGCTGTTTGTTGGTCTTTGGGGAGTGGAAGCGCTTCCCTGGCCACAACAGAGAGAACAGTCCATTGTTAAGATCGTTGAGGTCCTTCATTATCTTCCTGGCTTTGCTCCAACACCAATTGCACTAGAAATATTGCAGGTCAGAGAACTCAGTTAGGATGGTGCACTCAGCTGATCAGACCACCCTCTGAAGAATGTGCCAATCCTGCGTGTTGTTATTCCCAACCCAAACTTTGGTGTCAGCATATCCTTGATGGTGCCGGTGTTAAAATTCCTTTGCAGTTTAAATTCCCTTAAGCATCCAAGGCGGTAAAGACATTTACAAACCTACTTCACCAGGGTCTTAATGTTATGGTAGCAGAGGTTGTACGTGATGTGGACACCAAAAAACCTGAAACTGTCCGCTCCCCTTCACCTAAGCGTGTGGGAGCTCCTTTGTGTGGAAGTTCTCTACTCTTGTTGAGGTGGAGTCATTCCAGCCTTTTAATCTCTTCCAAGTAGGTCAGCACATCTGGTATTTACCAGACTTACCACAATCATCATTACATTTAAAAACAACATTAAAATACACAGATGTGTAGATATATACTTGAGGCCTTATTTGCTTTGTTAACATTGTGACCTTTACTTTCTACTTCACCACCACTGTACAGATATATGTAATTCACTCCAGCATGCATATCAAAACAATATTAAATCATTATGATTCAGTTTTCAAAAATAGTTCCGACTTTTAAATCCACAGTGAATAGCAGTATCCGCATTATTCTAATGAAATCAGGCACACATTATTACAACTTTTTTAATTTCTACAAAGACCATATGTATTCTTAACACACCTCAGGACGTATTTAGGTCCACACCAGTTCAAGTTAACACTACACTTTTTTAAGGCACCGGTATCTTACACCTCTTTTGATGCGAAGCTTTTATCTTGGTTGTTGTTACACCATAGAAGTGCTGCACATAACACCACAGATGTAAACGCTTTTTTTCAGACCACAGAGCTGGAGGCTAAACAAATGTCTGATTAAATATGATGTCACAAAGTGATCTAGGTAAGTCAAACACAGATGCCATCGTGTTTGAATAATACATTCAGGTGTTATCGTTAAGGCAAAAATCATGATAAAAAAAGAAATGAACTGAAATCAACACACAAACTAACAACATCATAAAGAGCACTGCAAAGCTCTGCAGCCAGTGCTACAATATAACTGGCTACTTTCACCTTAAACTTTCACTTCAAAAGATCTTCTGAGCTTCCACTTCTGTTAAACATTAGGCTTTGAGTTTTGTTAACACAAAAATAAATACTGAATCAATATTATGTCACGGGGTCTGTGCTGGTTTGGGAGCCAGATGATGGAGACAAGGTGCAGGTACAGGTGCGGCCTGCGCTCTCCCTCCACGCCGGACCCTCGGGAGTAGCCACCCTCGCTGGCGGCTCTGGAGTAACCACCCTCGCTGGTGGCTCGGGAGAACCCGTCCTCTCTGGCGGCTTGGGAGTAGCCACCCTTGCTGGCACCTCGGGAGAAGCTGTCCTCTCTGGCAGCTTGGGAGTATCCACCCTTGCTGGCGGCTCGGTAGTAGCCACCCTTGCTGGCAGCTCGGGAGTGGCCACCCTCGCTGATGGCTCGGGATAAGCCATCCTCTCTGGCAGCTCGTGAGTAGCCACCCTTGCTGGCGGCTCGGTTGTAGCCACGCTTGCTGGCAGCTCGGGAGAAGCCTTCCAATCTGACGGATCGGGAGTAGCCACCCTTGCTGGCGGCTCGGAAGTAGCCACCCTCGCTGGCTGCTCAGGAGAAGCCATCCACTCTGACGACTCAGGAGTAGCCACCCTTGCTGGTGGCTCTGGAGTAGCCGCTCTTGCTGGCGACTCGGCAACCTCGCCCTCTGGTGGCTTGGCGACCGTGACTTTGGGTGGCTTGGCGACCTCACCTTCTGGTGGCTTGGTGGTGGTCGGTTTGGCCCTACCTTCTTTGGCAAGGAGTGAGGCTCGCAGGACCATCTGCGACTGACCCCACTCCAACTAACCCCCTCAGGCAGGGCTACACCTGCCCTAGCGCCCAGGCATTCAGGGCATCGTTCCACTGACGAATGGCGTAGCTCTCTGTGCCTCTTTTTGTATGGTCTGTCCATCTGTCACAGGGGCTGGGTCTAGCCGGCTCCCGTGATTTACCTCAGGGCAAGGACCAGGTTGGAAAGCAAGTATTAATTGCTGGTTGACTTTATTTAATACAAAAAACAAAACAAAACAGAAACAAGACATGGCTCGAGGGCTGATACTTTCAGAAACAGGAACGTGATTCAATAAATGAGACATCTACATGAGGCGACTAAATGAGGCGATGGCCAGACAGTGAGGTCATTACAAGACAGAACTTACATACACACAGTAATCACAGAACTAAAACACAAGACAGATGGAAAAACGTCTTGTATATCGTCGCTGTCGGGCAAAAACCTCGTATCTCCACTTTTGGTCTTTTTTGTTTTTTTTTCATAAATCGATACTATTGGCCAGTCTCCACGTGGGTCTGTAAAATTTTGAAATTATTAACCAATGGAAAGTGTTGAAAATAGCTTGGGATTAAATCTCATACCTCCATTGGACACTACGGCTGT
>JBBPDH010000104.1:16888888-16911432 GCA_037974565.1 Clupeocharax schoutedeni
TTGCACATTCCATAATGGGGTAATATGTGTGTGTGTGTGTGTGTGTGTGTGTGTGTGTGTGTGTGTGTGTGTGTATGTGTGTGTGTGTGGGTGTATATACATTTTAATTGGTTAGGGGTCCTCAGTTTTCAACAAAAGGGGCAAAGTTGTTTTGTTCTTATTCTAGCAAACCATCATTATGAGAATGACAACCAATCTCTTCTGTTCTCATATGAAAACAGAGACAGAGTATTCTCTACATTCTCTAAATGGTTTGTTGCTCAGTAAACAAAGGACTTTGGGGAGCCTTTGGTATTGATAGGCCAAACAACAGTTTGCCCAAGGAGGATTGTGGGATGCTTAAGCGGTCGCCTTTGAAGAACTGAGCAGGATTTTCTCCAGTGGCTTCTCTGAAGCATGTTACGTTATGACGTGATTAGCGAGAGCACTCATTACAAATGCATTTACAGCCCTCTTTGAACTCCAGCGCTGAACACGATCAGAATAACATCACAGTTATGGATTTCAGCGCCAGAGAGAATGTGCGGAATTTGACAGAGGGTAGGTGAAAGACAGAGAAATATGGAGGTTTTTGTTCCTGTCAGTAGCCCTGCTAATGCAAATATAATATAACCTGTGTGCCGTCTATACACTGTAACTCTGTTTAGACTAAACCAGATAAAGAGCATTTAAAGTTACAATTAGTTTGATGCACAGTGTGTGTGTGTGTGTGTGTGTGTGTGTGTGTGTGTGTGTGCATTAACTCAATTAACATCCAACAAAATAAAGTGTAATTGGTTGTTACTGAGGAATCTGGATTTTCTTGATACAGCAATTTGCATTATAATGAACTACAAACAGGTGCCTGCATGACAATGTGCTGCCACTGTCAGTATAAAAGGAAGCATGCAAATATTAATCAGTAATGTTTGTTAATGATCCACAGTGTTATTTATAAATGCAAAGTGTGATAAAACAAAAAATATGTTTCTCATATTGATGTTTGTCATTCTAGTGGAATAACATTAATACAACAACCTTTCAGACAAAAACAACTGGATACTGAGAGAGAGAGAAAGAGAGAGAGAGAGATAGAGAGTAAGAATGACAATGAGAGAAAGGGAAGGAGAAGAGAGAAAAGGGGAGAGATGCGTTTGTTGGTTTCTTCTTATTACAGTCTACAGAATTACCTGGCGAGTCATGCCCCTAATGAGCTTGTTGATTAACTTTGTCTTTATCACACATCTTTGAGAGAGGGAGAGAGAGAGGGAGAGAGAGAGAGAGAGAGAGAGAGAGAGAGAGAGAGAGAGAGGGGGACTCCCCAGGTTGGTTTTGATTTATGATCATCTGCACACTGAGTCAGAGTAACGTAATTCCCTTTGTGTGGAGTCTACAGGGGTTTAAATGGAGAAACGGAGAGAGAAAGAGAGTGAGAGAGAGAAAGAGAGAGAGAAAGAGAGAGAGAGACATAGGAAGGAGTAGAAAAACCAGGAGGTAAAGCAAAAGAGAAAATAAGGAGAGAACAAAAGAGAGATGGAGAGATGGACCTGTGGGTCGTTCCTTATTTCATAAACGTCATGAGAAAACATTGTAACTCAATTTTTTAACCTTTTTAAAAACAGCTGCTCTTCACACTGTGAGAACATTTTATCAGTCTTCAGTTACAGATTATTCACGCAAGCTCAAACTGACCAGTGCAGGTCTGTGTCGTGACTGGTTTCAGAAATTCAATTTCAGGACATTCTACATTTGCCTAATTGTTGCTTGAAAATATTACCTTTGTTGAAATAAGAATGATATTTAAGAAGAAGTTAGCATAGTTATTTGCAAAACTGGGTCAAATCCCTGGCACCATTGCATGATTGATGAAGATCTAAAACTCTGGACTCGTTTGTCCACCCACCCACTGTCTGTTCCAAACATGAGAGTATGTAGATCTCACATCATGGAAAAAGACGAGTTACATTTTGAGACTCAGAAGCTGCACAGAAAACACAAAAAAATATCTACTCTTTTTTGGCTGCACATTAGAAATTTTCTTCTTATGATCTTAGAAAATTGATAATAAATCACTGGAGAATGGATAGGGTGTTATCCCAGCATTTGGTATTAGGCCTGCAGTCATTTGCAAGAATGGAACAAAGTCAGTATTACCAAGACAATGACTTCAGTCTGATTCTCTCTCTCTTTTCCTGTATGTCTGTCTCTCACTCTGTTTCATGCTCTCTTTGTCTCTCTTTCTCTCCTTCTCTCTCCCCGGCTCAACTTTTTTTCAGGCTTTGCATCGTTTGTCGTAACACTGATAATATATTTTAGCTTAGCCTGATTACTCTAGACTGTTTCAACTTTATTCCCTCCTGAGTTGAGTTCTGAGAGGTTTAGGATTTCTGTTTAATCAAATTTAATTTGTCGTTGGATTTAAATACTTTCAGATTCTGCTTCTTAATGGACAGACACTAACTGGAAATGTAGAGAGCTTTCAGATTGATGTTAGAAGAACAAGATGTAGATATTATAAAATCGTTCCAAGTCCTCATGGAATCGTATCTGACAGCTAAAACTGTGAATCTTTTCATACTGCCACTAATGCATCAACACAGAGCAGTGTAATACACTTGGAGGAGAACACTAATCACCAACTCAATGTCCAACTCAATGCCAGTTGTGCTCTCTTGGGTTTCTGTATGTTCTTGGCAGAGGCGATGGTCTTTTTCTTCAAATCAACCTTCAGATCTACCAGCGATGAGGCCAATGCTCAGACAGTTGCAAAAGAGATTTAAACAGTACTGGCTTTTTTTCTGTTTCTCTATCTCATTCTCTCTCTCTCTCTCTCTCTCTCTCTCTCTCTCTCTCTCTCTGTGCCTCAAGTAGCCTAAAGCTTCTTATTTCATGACAAGAGAGCACCCTCTTGCTGTAATTACTCATCTGAAATAGGCAGACCTAATGCCCGGCCATAATGAGTAAAACCATAATAGCACCACATCATACCCACCAGCTTCAGCTCCTGCAGCCCACCTTAGCATTGTGTCAAGGAATTTTTGACCCGGCAATAAACTTCTTCATAAAAGAGTCTCCCAACCCCCAAAGCACTTTTAGACACAGGGCTGAGAAAAAGGAACATAGACTTGTCTGTATCTGAGGAGATGAGGGGATAAGCCAATGTAATGCTGGCTTCTTCAAACAGAGAGTCAAAGGTTAATAAAAGGGCACCTGGATGGGAGGATGAAGACATGGCAGCCCAAGGAGCAGGTGGGATTAACCAGCTCACATATCAAAGAGCTCCCAGAGCAGGGGGGCTCAGCGTCTAGATCAGTCCAGGAAAAGCTGCCTTCGTCACGTCCAATGAGGGCTTTTTCTCCTCCTCCTTCATCTCTCTGACTTTTTAATCATGAAGCCAAACTACAGCTGTGGTGTGTGTTATGATTAGATTACTAGAGTCTCACGATCGCATGATTACAAAGGGTTAAAGGTCAGGTCTGGGGTGAGATTTGTGGTTATAGCATTTCTCACGAGTTCATTCGGCAACAACTGTGACCTAATCATTATAATTCCTTTGAGGTCCAATGAGGTGTTTCTTCTCCATATATTCCACAAAACAGTAAATTTATGGTTTAAATTGAACACCTTATGATTGAAGCCATTCAATTCAGTATTTTGATGCTTTGGTTTTAGTTTGTTCAGGTAAATGTAGAAACATGCGTGACCTGGCATTTATCATATAAAATCACTTGTTTATCATTTAAAATCGCTTTTATCCCATCCGACTTCCATTCCCTTCCTACAGGGGGCAGTCTCTCACTGGAGCAACTTGGGGTTAAGGGTCTTGCTCAGGGACCCAGTGGTGGTGCTGAAGGTAGGATTCGAACCGATGACTTCTTGGTCTGGAGGCAAGTATCCTACCCACTGAGCTACCTCCACCCTCTTTCAGATAGATGCAGCAGTCCTTTTCACATAGGGCTTGATTACTTATATTTCTGTATCCCATTTTCTTTCTTCAGAGATATATTTTGTAATAGAACCAAACTAAAAAAACAACAACATTGAATTATATGAATAACATAGAAGAGTAAGTTAAATGACAGAAATAGTCACAAACACACATACAAAACTACAGCTGTGATCTGAATTATGAGTAGATTACTAGGATCTTATAATTCTATGATTACAATTGGCTAGGCGTGAGACCTTCCATGACTGTAATTCTACAACTTGATATGCAATCTAAACAGTGTACTGTTGTCATAAATTATTTGTGAAATAACAGTAATACACTGAAAAACCCCCAAAACAAAATCATGGCAGGTGATATTCTTGTAATAAAAAAAAGAAAAAGAAAATAACATTTACTCATATTGAAACAAAATTATTTAAAACATAAATTAGTTGCAAAATAATAATTTTGTGTTAATCTATAATAATAAATTATATAATGAATATTTCCTTGCGCGATAATAAGATACAGAGACTCTAAGAGTATTCCTATATTCAAAGATATTCTTGCATATTTCAATAAATCTTGCCAAGTAAATTTGCCTTACACCATTGAAAGATTTTATTGCTTAATTTAAGCCTTTATACATTCATTTAAAAACATATTTCTTCTGGGTTTTATGATTCTTGTGAATGCGTTTGCATTTGCATTTGCATTTGTCAATTAGTATGTTTATAGCATCCATTTTGCATAAGGTATCAGAAAATAAACACCAGTTTGTATGTATTTCTGCAAGTTTTAACAGATTTGTTATGCTCATATGGTGAGCCATATGGCTACTGAGCACTTTAACTCAGCACTTAAACTCAGGGGGGTTTGTTCACATACACTTACTTCAGACCTCAGGTATATACTCTTTTCTGTATGAAACACATTTGGTTCCTTCTTTCAGGATACAAAAGTGATTATTTTATAGAATCTGCCCCTCAAAAATCTTTTAATCCTTGGTTTTTGAACAGCACAGATCCAAGTTCTAAGGGCTATGGATAAATATATGTTTTCTATAAGGCTACAGGTGAAACGATGTTTCACCAATAAATAAAAACATAAAAAAACTTCATAACTATCACTGTTATGTTGGTGTGAAACACAAAAAATGCTCATAAAAATAAGGTCGCTCTCATAATTTCAGCTTCTCAATAGCTTTACATGCCCTCTTATACTTGATACACGCTTCGGAGCAGAGTAACTTCTAGTTCCAAAGACGAACAGTGCGGTCGTCCACTCAGTCATGTCTCCTGTTGCTGACTGGTACCTATCCTTTCCGGTTTCTTAATGTAATTGTGCTTCGCAATTTGTTTTTGTGATTCTTCTTTTGTTTTTGTTATTCTTAATTTGATTTTGTGATTCTCAATTTGATTTTGTTTTTCTCAGTTTTGTTGTTGCTTCTGAATTACTCTGTGTTTCTCAATTTGTTGTTGTGTTTAGTAATTTGTTGGTGTGATTTGCACTTCAGGGCCACCATACTGACCTTGAGTGTGAGACTGAAGCTTCAAACATAACAAAACACATAACATATTATTTACTTGTATTCATTAATAATATTTATTTTTATTTTATATTTTATTATTCATCTACGAGTGTACAGAAGAAGGGGATTAGCTTGTTAGCTTGACCGCTTGCTAGCAATCCCCACCATTACCCAGCCAAGCTGGGCACTGCTGAAATCCTTGGAAAAAATCCCTGCTGGTATGACAGAGTGATTAACAACTTCACCAAGACCAGGAGGGTAGAATTCATTTATAAGGTGAGAAATTAGATATGTTTATGATTATGAACATTTGAAATAAACATTACTATTATGTTTGTAAGATATGCACAATAAATTACTTTTTATATTTTGTAGTGATTCAACAGTAAATATGAGGAGTTTGAGGAAAGAGCAATAGAGAGAAGATACATCAAAATGTGAGGCAGCAAAAGCAGAACATGGAGGTGAAGTACTTAGGGCAAGAAAATCAAGCTGCCCAGGGTGCATGGCGAGGTACTGGCTTGTTTCACCAAAAATATTGACCAGAAGTGTGTGTGTGTTGAGGCAATAGGAGCCTAAACTCGCTGCATTGCATTAAGGTTCTACCAGATTTGACAAATAGGATACTGTAAGCACCATATTTCACTCTCCACTCCAACTTAACAGTAATATTATATTTTCAAAGGAAGGGGATGGAGAGAGTTAGAGTAGAGGAAAGGAAGAAGAAAAAAAGGAAACAATCTTCAAAAAATCCTTATTACAACTGAAGATTACACAGCTGTCGTAGGCATGGGCTGTAATAATCTTCAGATATCTGCTTTTGAGAAATGAAACAGCACATTTGGATCAAAATCTATTGCTCTTACAAGCCATACAGAAGCCATTGAAAGCTTGTATCCGTAAATGAAGCAGTCTTCATCTCTTAGTTCAGCGGAATTGCAGAGGGAGCACAATATTACGTAGGGCTGGGAGAAGAAAAATTGTATCAAACAATTCAAACAGAAGACTTCCAGGACCACTATTTATTTCT
Source organism: Clupeocharax schoutedeni (assembly GCA_037974565.1). Lineage (NCBI taxonomy): Eukaryota > Metazoa > Chordata > Actinopteri > Characiformes > Alestidae > Clupeocharax > Clupeocharax schoutedeni. The sequence goes on from JBBPDH010000104.1 coordinate 16,895,360, forward strand.
CCTCTTGTCATCAGTTTGAATAATTGATGGTGCATAAGAAAAACAATAACATGGAAACCGTGTCAAGGCTATGAAATATTTGTGGATTTGTCTCAGTCGCAGAAAGGGATAACAGAAGTGTGAAAGGCACTTTCTCTTCAAACCAAAAAAGAAAGGGAAAAATGGGGGGAAAATGATGCAGAATTATAATAACAGCTCAGAGCTTTGCGGGTGATATGAATATTTCAATGAGCCGAAGATCAATAGCTTCCCAACTGCATCATGATGGCCAAACGCAGGTTGCATTTTTGCTCAGAGCTTTCGATGACTTGCAGATTTACCTTGAAATTATTCAGCGTTACGACTGATCTTCACTATTAGAGGTGACTTGCAGAAGCTGAAAATCTGCCTCCATAATGGCTGTGTGTTCATTCTCGAGGACTGGGGTTGGGAATCAAGCCTGTTCATAGAGCTGTAGTCAATTACATATTCAGAAACAAATTTGCACAATCCTGGCGCTCACTGGAACGCATTCAGATGCTTTCTCATCTCACACACACGCACATACACATAATCTTGCAGAATGTGTCTCTCTGATCTCCAGGTTACAATAATAGCGCACATCACACACATCTGATATCCCAATAACCACTAAGGGTAAATCTCTGAGCTGTCCAGTGACACTGAATCAGTGACAGCTTGAAAAAATATGGCTGGCGGCTCCTGCTATGATACAGTCAGGAGCGAACTAGATCCAAGACACACTCATACTGCCTTTAGATGGTCAGGAATGCAAATGACCATTTAACATTGTAGTGTGAATGTTGGAAGTGCTCCTCTGGCTTCCTCAGTAGCAATGAAGTTAACTGCGTCATTATCATATCATAGATAATATAAGCATAGAGCGTGTGTATTTTCTCTCTTTGTATCTTCTTCAGATTACGGTTATGGTAACAATTCATGCATTCTAACTTTGTAATAACTCATATGTTTACATAAACAAGAATTCATCGTTCTTACAGTCATGAAATCTAATCACATGGTCAAAGCAGTGGCCATCAGAATAAGATAGTGGCCATCGTTTGTTTACAGGGGCTTTACAGGGGGTCATTTACAGATGTTAGTGTGACATCACTGCAAACACACCCAGAAAAGATCCCCAGAGAGGAATCGCAGTTGCACTGCCCCACTAAATCACATTTTTCCTCATTGTGACCTCAAAGGTTCCAGTTGATTGCTGGACTAAACATTATGACACATATTATTACCACGCCAGTTATACACTTCATTTCCCGCAGTTCTCCATGGTCTCTCCTTTGAACACCATATGGAATCAGTTGCCAGTATGGAGCCAACAGTAGTACACATAGACATGCACAAATATTTAACAGCATAGAGACATTTGTCTGTCTAGGTTTAATAGCAAGTAAACCATGGAGCAGCCAGAGTAAAGCCAATGCTAATGTAAAGTCCATTTGTATCCTACTAAAATTGCATATTAGTCAAAGGAATAGTTTTGTTAAACAGTAACAATACCGTATGTTATTTTTTAAATAGAACAGACACTTTGCAAGCATGAATTATACAGCTTTTTGCTCAGACCAGCTCAGTAGTGTTTTTTTTTATCATTTATCCAAACCATTAATTAGGCTGAAAGGGATTTCTTTGCAACATACTGTATGGCTTGATAAACCTGTGTAATGGCTGATGGCTGCTAGGGCCACTGTTTTCTGTTCATTTTGTTTGTGTTTGTTCCGTTCTGTTTTTCTCTGGGTCTCTTTTGGGTTTTTGGGGCTTTTATTTTGATATGTGTCCTGGGTTTTTGCTTTTGTCACGTGTTGTGTTTTCACCTGTTCTGTATTCGGATCACCATTATCCTTAGTATTTAAGTTCTGCTTGTATAACTTTATGTTGTCGGTCATTGTCCTCAGTTCTCTGTTTGTAGCCACAGTTTAGTACTCGTACTAGTAACGGCCACAGAGCCCTGTTTTTGTTTGTATGTTCTCAAATAAAAACCACAGAATGGGATCTCACTCTCCAGTCTGCTCCGTTCTAAGAGGCAGTTCATGGTCATGGGGAATTATCCTCTCCAACCATGACAACCTGTAAGAGCTGTAATGAAGGAATGTGCTTGTGGGTGGGGCATAGACAGACCAACTGAAAACAATTGTAACTGGATGATATTTTTTTAAATGTTCACAAAATAAGCCAAAGAATTAACAAAGCATAAGTGCACAGACTGAAAATTATGCCAATCAGTTATAAATGTTTTGCAAATTACAAAAGCAGTACAGTTGAATCCCTGCCTTCAGATGCTTCCCACATGTGGGCTTGTGAGTGGATGAGAGCTGCTTCTTTTCCAGTGAATCTGAATCCATTTGGAGATGCTCGCTGGGGCTCTCCCCCAGGCATAGGCAGCCTCCTCATGTGCCTCTCTCTATCGGCTCTGCTTCACTGAGTCATGTGATGGCCGAGGTCCCTCCACACTCCCACAAGTCTCTACCGTTCTTTGGGAAATGACAGGCCAGAGATGCAGTTTTATGATGATTTATTTGAGCCAGTCGCTGTTCAGTAATGGAAATTCATTTGGAGAAGTGTTGTTTCTCAGCAAAGCCAGACTGGGACTGGGAGAAAGGAGAAGGGCATGGTATGCAGCACTGGACGCTGGGCAAGGACAGAAGAAACACTAGGTTGTCAATAGAAAGAAGCAACGGTGAAGTGAATATACACTGCTTGGTCTGAACAGTAGAGACTTCGGCTGACTTCCTGAATTTTAACAGTGCAAGCATTATTGATTACCTCTGAAAACTGCATGAATTATCAGCTGCCCTAGGTAAAGTAGGCATTTTAACTTTAGCAATTCTTATCGTAACCCACCTTCATGGCAGTATGCATCGACTGTCTGAATCGACTGTATGAATTGACTGTCTGTGGGGCCAAAGCTCTATTTGTACTTAAATCATGGATGTCACTATGAAGTTCTTCTGCCCAGTGAATATCCTATTACTCGGAGGGGTCCATACATTTTACATATGAGATGCCATTTATGCTCAGGTCTTCTTTGTTGGTTAGTAATGGGGTAAGAGTATATTCATGTCCATTTGGTTGTGACCATATAGGTGCAAATGCATGTTGGAGGACAGAGTGTGCAACACATTTGTATAGGCATTTTTAGCCACATTTTAATGCAATAAACTTTTTAAAAGTTTTATCATTCAGTGTGATCAATGCAGCAACTAAACATTAATATTCAAACGTATGTGCCCTGTTGAGGACTTGTACTTACTTATACTTCAAATCAAAAGAACATATCATTTGACTCGGGTTTTCAAACATCTGTATGCATCTGTACTGCAGACTATTGAAGAAATACTTCAGTGTATTTTTAACATTATATGTGCTGCATATAACTGGTTACCATGGACAACAAATGTTATCCATAATAAATGTAAAAAAGTCCTGATGTGAAATACAGTAACCCCCCAGTTTTACACGGATCAGGAGCCACGGATTCAGTCACACATAGATATTTTATGAAATTAAATGAAAGTGTTCTAAGAGCATATTTGAGTGCATATTTAGGTTTAACACTATAAAATTATGCATTTTTTTAAACCAAAATACAACAATGCTTTTTTCACTATATGCAGGTGCTCTTGGAACATAACCCTCGCGAAAAGAGAGGTTTTAGCACCTGCCTATTGGCCTAATTGGCCTTTGTTTTTCCGTTCTTTTCTAAGCAAATAAAGGATTGTAGAGTAATCAAAGTAATCTCCAGTAATCAAATGTATATTATAAAACAGATAGTTCTGGTCTTTAGCTGTGTTTATTGCCATCATAAAATATTCAGTAGATGCACACTTTTGACCGCCTTACAACAACTGAATTCTATATAAATGTGCCAAATTTTTAAATACCTCTGTGCTGTGAATGGGATAGTTTTTGGCTTTTATGCTGCTCACAGGTGGATGAAAGGTTTTTGTTTTCTAAGGTAGAAGATAGCGGGCTAGATGGCAGGCTGCTTCGTTAATAATCACTCATTAATCATAGACACCTGAGTGTCCTATAATAATGTCTGTGTTTAAGTTCTGCCTTAAACAGCAGTAAACCCAGGGTGAATCTCAAATGGCTCCTTACCCCCTATAGAGTGTTAATAACCCTTATAAGTTATTCTAGCTTCTACAAGCAAATCATACACTTGAACTGTGCAGAAGTGGTTGAATCCAAATGGGCCTTTGTTGGATATATTGTACTTTTCTATAGAGTCTGAGCCAGTATTTTAACTGCTACCCACAGTACAACGCAGTAGGAGTAGGGAGCCATTTGAGATGTAATACCTGGGAGAGAAAAGGGATGTTCATTTTGGTACGAGTTTTATTAGAATTAACACATTTTTATAAATTGAACATTGCGTTATTTCTTCATTATCAAATGTAAACATAAAATGACTGCTGTCTGCAATGATAGGCATTTAAACATTTTGTCCACTTTCAGCAATCAATAGTTTCTTGACAGTAACAGTACTCTAAATAAACCGCAGCACCATTGAACACAATTATAATTAATAAAATAAATGGTTTTATCACATTTCATCACATGCTAATAACCATTTTTTAGAAAGTACTCACGCATGATGAAATCACTGAAAAACACGTTGTGTGGCTTATTGCTTTAAATTTTAATACGTAATATATTTCTTGAGAAAATATTTCTTATACCTAGAAATAAAACCTTGTATCTCCAAAAAAGTAACTTTACAGAATGAAAAACATGTATTTGATTTGTCTGTGCTTCATAATTTTCACACAGTCTAAAAGGTGAATAATTAAATACAAACAAAAATGACAATACAACATTTTGTTTTTGACAATGGCAATATGTCTTTTTGGTTTTTGTGATGCTTCCCTTCTCTTGGCATCTTCAGACTATCAGCTGTCCAGCCTGTGGTGATGGAGCTGTGTACTTCCATTATCAGAGAGAACTGGGGGACTTTTGAGGCCTTGGGCCTGACAGAGAGTGACTGTTGGAGATGACACACAGTTACTTTGCTGGTTATTCTTAAACAGTGATCCTGTGTTTTATTCTGTTTGTGAGCAAAATAAAATCTAAGGTTGCTATGCAATGACGAATCAGCAACAGTAGGCAAAGTTTATCTAATATGTATAAATAACATAAATGTGTTTTGTTCAAATGTGTGTAGTCCATGTGGGATGTCTTGAACAGTTTGATGATTCCCCAACCCCCAACCCCCCCAACCCCCCACCCCCGCCTACCTAATTCAACTCTCCATTTAAATGCCAAGTTCAGCTGGTGGGCGGTTGGTTGGCACTAAAACTGCCAAACTGTGCTGACCTCCAGCTATCAGTTCCTTGCCCATGGTGTAAGGCCAAACAGTTATCAAATTCTGTTCAAGTGACACAATGTAATTCCATTTTCATCCATTGGTCTTTTAAGGTAAGTGCTTGTAGATCTAGTGGCTTTTGTGAGACACATTCCCTGAAGACTGTTGATTCTGTCCTCCAAAAGGAGACCGTTTTTCCCAAGTGCCATGCATAGAAGAAAATACTTTCTTTTCCACTATTTCATTTTGAAGAAATACATCCCATTTTGGCTTTCAGAGCATCTTCCCTTGGAGAGGACAATAAAACTTAGGCAGAACATTCAATGGAAAAAGCATTCATCCAGCAGCAATCTAAATCCTCTACTGAAACCTTGTATTACACTGCATTTTATTTATTCATCTCCCACTTACTTCGCCTGATCCAATGAAATGTAAATCACAAAGGCATAAATCATGTGACCATTATCTGGCCGATCAGCAGCACGTAGATTAATGGACTTTCGAGTAATCTCTGTGACCTGTACATAAAAAATAGAGAGAACCGCTTAGGAAGGAGGTGACAGCATGCCGGTTTTATTATCTATAAATCCCCCACTAACATTAACATGGAAATCACTGATGTAATTTGCAGAGGGACATCATGCTGCGCCTGACTGTAATCTTTTTCTAGACCGGACGGGTTCCTTTCACTTGAAATATGTGTGGAGTAAAAATCCATACTATTAGATTCAAGCAGTTGCACCTTCTCTTGAGTGTGTATTAAGTCTCCCACTTATGGGAAAACGACAAGGGAAGGGGGAAAAAGTCTTGATTAGAAATGTATCACCTATTTATTCCAATGCTTTATACACTCACTCTTTTCCTGTTTGTAATCAAATGGTAATGTTGATCCAATTTTTCACGGCTAAGATCCAGGCTTGCAACACACGCCTGAGAATTGAACGCAGAGCCTCGTCAGCTGGAGAGTCTGAAATTAGATTGTGTCAATTAAAGACGTGGGGATGTGAGCCGGGCTTGGCATGTTTAGAGTGCCTGAGCTATTGATGCAGTGACTCGATGTGTGGCTGTGGGGACCGCATGTATCTTCTGGCTCCTCGACGGCCCGCCTTTGACTGATGGTGTGTAGATTGCCCGTCTGCTTAAGGAATATCACCTCCCATCAGGTTGATGAAAGAGCTCCTGGGACCAGATTTCTGGGGTGTTTACATTTGCCACAGTACCTCCGGGATGAGCTGGCAGGTCTAGAGGGATTTTTTTTTGCGTGGCAGGGATCCTGATAGAGCAGCAAAAGCAGTCCTACAGGAAATAAGGGTCACCTTTGTAATCTCTCATAAGGGAAGAGCTGGAGGGAAATCTGTAAGCCGTGAGGGAGTGGAGATGTGGCATGATGTTCTGAATGGCGATAGATCAGTCCTGCATGCAGAGCAGGTTTGCGGAACCTGGGCAAAGCTCTTGCTTACGGAGGTGGGGAATTAGATAAGGGAGTGTGGGGCATTTTAACATGCATGATGAGCAGTATAAATATGATTGAATCATAACAGAATGTAAATGTCAACTCTACCACCCTCCAAAAACAAATGTAATTTGCAAATTACACTCACACATTTTAAAGGTCCCACTTTCTTGTGTTTTATTTTTTTCCACTTACGATGTATGTGTTTTTTTATGAATCATTTTCCAAACTCTCTTTGTCACTTAGATTTAAACCAACTTCTAAGATTGGACTGGTATACGCAAATTAATTCTGATCTGCACTCCATACTAAAACACTCCTTATAACTTCAGTAACTTCAATCAGCTCTAAATTAGTGATATACTGAATTGGCAGATGGATGTAAATGTATATATTTGAAAAAGGGCATTGTTGTAGCATACTTTCACATAAAGTCTGGAGAGAGATACTTTAACAATGTTTTGTTGCCATGTTTCCATTATTTTGGCCCTTTGATCCCTAGTGTGATAGAAGAGGTGAGGTGGTATCTCCCTGACTAAATCATTCTTCTCCAAGATTATAAGAGACAAACTAGAAACCACACTCTGTTGAACTGAGTGTGTCAACTCTTTTAGCATCACATGTTCTTCAATGTTCCTCAGTCAAAAAAGCCCACAAAAACACTCAGAGAACACTTCTGTCCTCAGGCTGGTACCTGCCCATCATTCTAATTGACAGCTCTTGTAGGAGTGCCTGTTCTTAAGTCGTTGCTTACCAATTTATAGCAAACCTCATGAAAACTGTGAAAAAGCTGAGGGACGCAGAAGAGAAAAAAAAATCCTGTTGTCAAACGGTGCCTTAAGGGAGCGAACTGCACATTGAATCGCAGTGAATAGACCCAACATTCAACGAGTCACATTTGCATAGGAGGGCGGTTTGTCAGAAGGCATCTCCTCAATTGATCTGGACACATTTGGTTATTGCTGTTCCCACTGTCAACCATGCAGTCCCCAACTAGATGCTGGAGCTGTTCGGGTGCATTATCCCCAGACAAAGCCTCAGGGTTTTTTATATTTTTTATTTTATTTTATTTTATTTCTTTTTGTTTTTTTACATTTCTGGAGAACCAGATTTGTGTGACTAATATTAGAGCAGGGTCTGTGTAGGACACCGAGAGCTTGTGGAAAATATGCATACATGACATAAGACTGTTTGCCTTATCAACATGCAGTCATGGCATTCAGCTGATGTGACAGCTCTTAATCCTTAATCTGGAATTTACTACAATATTCTTAGTGTTTGCTGGTTGTTTTGGATGAGGAAATTATTATGAAACAATCCTATAGTCAGGGTATAAGTATCCAGTTTAAGTATCCAGGACAGCTTTAGGATGCCCCAGATTAAACATGCAAAACCGGGCATTTGACTTTGGAAGGGTGTTCTTCTGGCAATTTGTTCCAGGAAAATAATTGATTCTGTAGTTTCGGTGGGGGAGTTGATTGTCTCGTTTTCCAGGCTGCACGACAGCCTTTGTTTGATTAAACGCAAATGCAGATCAAATGCTGAGACTTCAGCATCTTAGACAATTAGAACTGAAACAGGCCTTTCCATGGTTGTTTTCTTTATTTAACAGCTGATGCAATGCAGATAGCTGATGCAATGCAGATGAACATGCTCTATACTGCACTACAAAGCCGGTAGTAAACATCCAAAACTGGACTCAAAGTGTAAAATTTTTTGGCATGCTCCAGAGTGCAGAAAATAAGGTAATGGAATGTTTTATAAATCATGTGGTATGGTGCAGTAACGTGTGTGGTGTGGTGTTTCTTCTGCCACTGTATTTTAGGCACCAACCTCAATGCTCTACTACTGACCACAACACAAAGTAACTTATGTATTAGTCAACAAGTATAAGCCCTTGGCTCCCCAAACCACCCCAGCACTGCACATTTTACTGTTTATCTCGCTCAAAACACACCTGATCCAACAAGTCGGCCAATGAACAAGCTTTGCCGGGTTGAAATTGGTGTCTTATTTGATGAAAACATTAAAATGCAGATTAGGGGGGTTGCAGGTTCATCTAAGTAACAGCATTAGGCCAACTTGCATATTTCATTTATATTATTGATTGCATAGAAACACTGCAAGGACTTCAATTTTTGGCTGTATTTTAGAAGGGATCATACACTGGTTAGTGACTGATATTGCTTAAACCCAGGATCAAGTGATATTCCCAAATTTGCATTCCCGTTCACACCTGGGCCAAAACTGATGATACCCCAGCACTGTGAATCTGTGTTCAATTTTTAAATGTTTCTGTAACACGTTTTATACATCATATTTATACAACAACTGCTGAACAAGTAACTGTGATTTCACTTTAGCGTTAATAGTAGCTTATTTTCAGGAGCATTTATGTGACGTTAAGACTTAAACATCAGTTTTTAAGTCACATCCAAAAAGTGTCTGAGAAAAGTCTCAGAAAAAATCTGAGGCCTAAAAAAATAACACAGAAAAAAGTGACAATAATATTTACACAGTCCCAAGAGAGCTAAGAAAAAAGGTATAACCATACTTGCACGATTACACTTTATCTAGAGGCTGCTCTTCCCCTTTTGCAGCATCTTTTCCCAGGCACAGATTTCTTGCCAATTGAAAGAAACAGCAGTAGAGGAGCCCTTTCTTTTCCAGCAGTGGGAGTAAGATACAGTAAAACACTAATCCTCAAGTGTCGTCTGCTTCTGCTCAAGGACTCAACCATTTGTCAAACATGAGCATGTGGGGGGCTACAGCTAGTTTCAGCTTCTCTTTATTTAGTCACCCAGGGTTGAAGGGCTCGGATTGGTCAAATGCCATGGGGAACCGGAGAAATCCTGTGGTGTTTTCTCTGGGTGAGTGAGCAGATAGGATTGGCAGTGCTTTTCCTCCCTGCTGCCTTTGATTCAGGAAAGCCACAGAGGTTTGGAACACTTTGAGGTCTTTTTGAGGATCACAACGATGCCTGTTTTTGAAATGTGTGCCTAATTAATCACTCATAAGCTGATGCAAAGTATTAGACATAATGTTGATATGATCTGGCCCATTCTCTCAGTCTCATGAGGAGTGTCTCAAACCTTGGGGAGGAGAACGTGAGGTAGCGGGTTGGAAATGTAATCAGTGATTTGAGAGGGAATATCTGAAAAAATGATCATCAGAGAGAGGATTTTAGTTAGCATACTTGAGAGTTATTTGCGTGTGTGTGTGTGTGTGTGTGTGTGTGTGTGTGTGCACGCCTGTCTCTATTTCATTTTGTGGCAGTCGCTTTGTTTGCATAGAATTACTGATTTAGAATGAGGGCTTACATTGTTTTTATATAAAGCACTGAAAATTGTAAATTGAACAATGCAGCATATTTTTGAATAAACAGATAAAAAAACTTACAAATGAAAAAGCCAAAGCAAATCACTAACAGGTGATTTAGCATGCACAAACACACACATAGTATTCACAGGGTGTCTCTTTCTTCTGTGCTTAATGCAGATTTGACACAGCTTGTCTTTCTATCATTTAATTCCAAAAAAAGAGTGAAGCCAGAAGTTGGGACTTCCTGGAACAATTAGGTGATTTACACAGTCATATGCAGATGCTGAGCTTGAACAAAGTGTTAAATTGAAAAAAAGTGAGAAAACTGAAAATTAGATCTGTTTCACACATTGTATTTGGTTCACATTATATCATGTGGGACTGAATATAGAATATAGACCCTGAGTTTTCATGTTATATTTTGACTCTGAATTGACTGCACAGTGACTGCAGGGAATGAAATAAAGGCTGTTGGTTTTGTCCTGATATAACTTTTGTTCATTTATCCCATATTTCTAAAGCCTTAAATGACACTGTATTGCCAGATTTACATTTTTTACTAATTGTTCTCATAGAAAGAGATATTAAAATATGGTTGGCACTTTCACATAAGCTCTTTTTATGGTCTATTTGTTTAGAAAGGTTATGTCCAATCCACATGACTAGAACGTTTATTTTTACATATCTGTGTTAATTATGTTGAGAGACAGGTCAGAAGACTTGTGCTTTGAATGCTGCTGCTGCTCCCGTATCAAAATATTGCAGTGTAATTATGCATGACTCATTGTTCTGAATAGCCAGTTCCATTTTTTTTTTTGACGTAACACTTTGATTCATATTTTTAATGTTTTACATTTACAAATTTAAAAGGCCAGTTTACCCGGCCTTTATAACATTAGTATGCATGGACAATAGTGTGCTTCTGTCAACTTGTAACAGAATTGGAATTGTTCATTACACAGTGATTGGTGTACGTATATCCTCTATCCCAGAGGTCCCCAACCATCGCGCCGCAGACCGGTGTAAAATGCATAACATTTTTGTTGTTTAGAGCTTTCTGCTTTTTATCATTGCAAACTGCAAAAAAAAAAAAAATAGGTTTACGGAATTACATCAAACCTTCTCATATTTCAGACACTCAGATCAAAGTGATCACTAAGCACATCACTTAGGTATACAGTAGATTTTGGCATACTAAGAACCAGGCGCTATTCCTTTGATTTGTTCTGATTCTTCATCTTCCAGATGGCCTGCTTTACTCGCATTGATATTTCTTTGGTCTTCATGATCTCAGACAATAACAGCTGTCTCCAGAGTAAAACGAAAGCCTGGATTCATCAGTGGCTGCACTGAGCATGCACTGTGAAGGAAAATATATGCACAGGAATACATTTTTTAAATGTCCGAATACTTTTGAAGCCTGTGTTTTAAAACTTTTTAAATGGTGAAAAAGCTCTGAATTAATATTCTTCTAAATGGAAGCTGACAGCCAGCCTCTTAATCCCAAAAGTCATTTTGTCATGTCAAATGAGATGAGATGAGATCATTGTCCATCTTCTCAGTGATCTGAAAAATCCAGTCTCGTCCAGAATCAGTGATTATAGACTGAGGTGCACTGAGAATAGGGGCTGATAAAAAGTACGATTGACATTAGACTAGTCTCTCACTTACACCACTTCTCCATCTTCAGAACCATGGAGAGCACCTATGCCTTCAGCATCTCAGATAGCAACCTTAATAAGAAGGGGGCAGTGGGACTTAGGAAACATTGGGACAACCAGAGAAAGAGAAAAGTGCTGAGTCTTCTCCTATCTTATGTTCTTTAGTGTTGATTTAGAGGGCTGAGAGATGTATCCAATATTTTTTATTTCTGTATTTTATTTATTGACTTTTGACCATTCTTTACCATGGATGTGTTCTTTATTAAATAATAGTTATGAATAGAATGCATTAACCTTGAATCTTATTTCAAATTCACACACATAGGATTCCCTCTTACACAGCTGTTCCATTCTAATCTAACACATCTGAGAAACGGGTTTGTTCACAATTTAAGGATTTGAAAGTTTGGCCATTATGACCAGTAACTGTGCATACATAACAGAGTCAGATGTAGAAGAATCAGAGTGAGGGAGCAAGAGAGAGATGGAGAAAGAAAGAGAAACAGAGAGACACAGATAGAGAGAGAGAGTGAGAGAGAGAGAGAGAGAGAGAGAATGAGAGAGACCCCTTGAAAGCAAAGAGCTCATTGCACCAAATCGAGTCTCTTGCCTTGAGCCTGTCCGGATCTCACTGATTTCTTCAGATCAGAAAGGAATTCAAAGGGCTTCATTTTCAGAGAAAGAGCTGGGGGTGGGATGAGAGAGACAGAGACAGAGACAGAGAGAGAGAGAGAATATAATCCTGAGAGAATGAGGGGGAGAAAAGCAAACTTGGGAGAGAAAATGTGATTCGGTCAGGCTGTTTTTGGCTGCATGCTCCATTTGCCCTTTGTGACAGAGCGGGGAGCAACAAGCATCGGCAGGAATTGAATCAGTAGATTAAGCAACCCCCACCAAACCCCACCCCACCCCACTGTCTCTCTCCCTCTGGCCTGATAGAGGTAGAGATGGAAAAGAGATTGCAGCAAGAGATGTTCCAGCAGAGGAGCCTTTGTCAAAGGCAAGATTGATTGGGTGATTAACTATCTAGGGGGAGAGTATTAGTGGCCACACCTAACAGTCACTGTCACTCTTCAGAGGTCACCTGAGAACTCTGAACAGTCAGGCTACTGGCTGTCAGGCTCTGCACAGTTCAGCCACTTCATTACAATGGTCTTCATCACTATGACTCACTTTAACCCACCAACCCCAGGCAAAGCAGCCTATGTAACCCACCAGCCTCAGGTAACAGAGTAGGACTCTAAACAGTAGTTTGTTATGTTATTATAGATTTAGAGGTGATAGTAGTTGTATTGGTTGCTCTAAGCTGGTGTTAACATTTCTGGTAAGTGCATAGTACCCATGTACTATAGTGAGATTTATTCTAATTAACTGTTCAGTGTTACATTAATAATATAATTTAAAATTATATTACAAAGTATCCATGAGGTGTAATATTCTTCTTCCATTATATCTTATTACACTGAACTGCATAATTTCATTTGCTGTGACTTTTTTGCTGTGATGCAGTTATTTAGGACTTATTTGTGTTAAACATTTCAGTCATTATGCTTATTTAATACTGCATACTTAATACTTAATACTTATACTTGGAATATTCCTGCTAAAATTATGACATTTATATGAATAGAAGAATATAGAAGGAGGAAAACAGACCAACTACAGGGCATTTAATATTTGCAGACGATTTTTATTCAAATATGAGTTCAATTAACACAACATGTCTCACAAAAGACCCCAGTGTACAGAGCTGTAAGACGGGCAGGACAAGCACAATGGATTTTTCAATTTGCCTCTTATTCATTTGTTTTTGTGTGGTTAAGTAGGTCCACAATTCAGTTCCTCAGAAATCAAATGGAAAGCGGTGAATGGGAGCCATTAGTTTCATTATTCCTATTGAAAGTATTGATTTGTTTAGTAAAGCTTTGAATAGCATGTGCCTAAAGAGAACAAATGTGTGTGAAGAAAAAAAGACAGAAAGCGAGCAAAAGAGGCAAACACATTTGTGGGGAAATGAAATAACAGAAATCTGGCACCCTTTCTGATTCTTTATCACTTCACCTATACTTGGAAATGTTAATGTTTGGATTTGAATGAAATGTTTTGATTTGAAATGGCTTTGGTCCCAAAACAGTTGCATTTTTCCAGCGACTTCATTTAGGATTCATTTTCAGCGTATGGTGCTGCATGAAACCAACTGCTTTGTCCCTGTGAGTGAACATTATGACTGAATTTTGAGATGTGTTGAGATGTATTTGAAATTCAGAATGAGGGTTTACTTCATATGCAGCAGTCCCTGAAGACCAAGAATTCAAATGAGATCTAAACCATTTGGTCTGCACACAGTTTAGTGGGTTATAGATGAGCCATAACGTTAAAACTACCTGTCTAATGCCAAATAGGTTCCCCTCATGCCGCTGAAACAGATCTGAAACCAGTAAGGTTTCATAAGACCTCTGAAGGTATGCTGTGGTATTTGGATTGTAAAATCCTAACAATTAAATTTTACAATAAATTACAATAAAGTGTCACTGACAAACATTTATCTCTGCGGATTCTCAATGGTTCCTAAAGCATTTTTAAAAAGCTCTGCACAAATAACAGACAGAACGTTACTGTTGTTTTCAATGTGTGACATTTAAAAGACGTTATATCTTCTATAACCACCTTATGTAACGGGGAGATGGTTCTATTTTACTTTTTCTGCACAACATAACATCAATGTTTCTTTGAATGTGTGATCACAGCACGAACTGCAAAATATTATTCTTGCTGTTGTGCCTGATAACTAACTGCCAATGCTTTAAAATCATGGGTGCAAATGTGGTCTGACAAGTGAGGAGGACACACAGCAGAAGCTATATATAGCCTATATACAGCAATTCAACAACTGTCATGATAGCTTAAACTTCATATGTTAAAACCTAAATATTAAAACCTAAACCAAACAACATTATCAAGAGGTTACAGGTTTGAATCCTACCTTCAGCACCACCACTGGGTCCCTAAGCAAGACCCTTAACCCCACGTTGCTCCAGGGAGAGACTGCCCCCTGTAGTTAGAGAATAGTTAGAGAATGGAAGTCGCTTTGGATAAAAGCGTCTGGTAAATGTAAATGTATTGTGGCAGATTTTTTCTTTTCTTTTTTCGTTACAATGTTTATGTAATGTTCAGGCGAGTCATGTTTCCTTTTCATTTTTACACATTCAGCATTGAACGTTTAACTGTATAAATATCTGACAGCTGTTTCACAGTTTTTGCATTCTGAAATGAGAACTGTTAACTCTGTAAGATGAATAATGTTAACAAATAACTTAAGGATCTGAATCAGGTCTTGACACGTCAAATCTATGCACGTCTTTGCCCAGGCAAATGTTCTTTGTTGTGATGTAGGGGATTTGAGCCACTATTTTGTTGACTGGCTAGTGGCAGTGCACTTAATCTGATGGGAAACAGGGAATCCACAGGGGTGGAGAGCCCAGGGCCCGGGTGCAGCACAGAGAACTCGGCAACAGCTTCAAGTTGTGAATATGTTTTAGTAACACTTTACTGGGCAGTATTCATAAGGCCACATGACATCTACATGAATCTTTTATGACAACTTGCATAAACCTATGTAACCAATTATTAGGGCTTTTTCTGACAGGTAACATTTGTCGTAAAGACTGCTTTCATCAGGTTTTCCCCAAAATGTCTTATAATAATGGATGCTCTTTGAAATAAGCCTGTATAAATGTCATACATTAATGTCAACAGTCATTAAAACTTAAGTAGATGCCATGCTTGCCATATGAAAGTTGTCACCTATGATTTTTATATAGAAGTTTTTGAAAAAATAAACCCTGGTTACATATAGCAACACGAACTTGAGTTTCAAGCACATGGCTGAACTGAATCGGGTGTGTTCAAGTAACTTTTTCAGTAAAAGCATGAAGCAGGATAGGGGACTGTTAGATGTGTGTGTGTGTATGTGTGTGTGTGTGTGTGTGTGTGTGTGTGTGTGTACATAGTTATGTGTACACATTCACCCAGTCCACAGTTCTGATGTACTTTATCAGTGTGTGTGTGTGTGTGTGTGTGTGTGTGTGTGTGTGTGTGTGTGTTAGTGAAGAAGGGTATCAGCAGTGAGTGAAGATTAGCTCTGGAGGGTGTGTGCACATATGCCCATGTCGAGAAAGACAGACAGACAGACGGACAGACAGACAGACAGACAGACGGACAGACACGCACACACATGCACACGCAGACACACACACACACACACACACACACACACACACACACAAAAACACTCTTCCATGTCATCGACTAACCTGGC
>JBBPDH010000104.1:16917047-16930384 GCA_037974565.1 Clupeocharax schoutedeni
CACACACACACATACACACACACACACACACACACACACACACACACACACACACACACACACACACACAAAAACACTCTTCAATGTCATCGAATGACCTGGCCCATGGGTGTAAGAGATTAAACCACCTCCCAACCCTTCAAAGACAGACACGCACACACACACAACCCCAGTTCATGTGTGAGGTAGGGAGCCATTGACTCAGCTTACTCCCTCCATCGATCCAACCCCGCAGGTTCCCTTTAATACTCCCCATCAGGGGGAAACCTCCCTCACTTCATTGCCTCTTCCAGGTCCAATTCCACTGCCTTTCACCACAGACTTGAGCTAACTTCTCACACTGTTGAACTACATATTCTTTCATTACCATGTAATGCTAAAAGAGAACCATTTTACGATGCCTAAAGAGCTTTTCAACTTATAGTCCATTAAAGAAGCATTTTTGTAAATGAGATTTAGTGTGGCACAATGGTGCAGTGATTAGCTCTGTCTCTTCACAGCAGGGCCTAGGTTTTATTCCTGTCTGTGATGGGATGGACACATTTCTCCACCTTTTGCCCTATAAATGCTGGGATAGACTCTACCATCCTCCATGACCCAAACGAATGAATGAATTTTCAAGTGTGTGCAGCTTTTGTTTAAAGAATCCCCACTTAATGGACATGGGAATATGAGGTTACTCATTGAATAAAATACATTAAAACCAAGAACCATTAACCTTCTTCTCTAGTATAAATTATAATATATATGGGACTTTGGGAGATTCGGAAAATTAAAGAGACCTGTGATGTTTATCATTTTGAGCTGCTTAGAGACATATTAGGCCCCTGTCATTTGATAGTACCTCCTAATTTCATAGAAGTGGTAGTACTTGAAAAGGTTCACCATTCACCACTCAAGAATTAGAACAAATCTTGTGTGTTGTATGCAATTAAACAATGAACAATAGTAAATAAAATATTTTTAAACATTACCACAATCTGTTATGTTGTACATTTTAAGTGAATTAGATAATGGCTAATAATATGTATGCTTATAACAATTCTTTATTTAATCATTATTGCTTTATAATGGACACTTTTTAAATGTTCTCAGCTCTGATTAGCTCCCCTGTATTGTCCCTTTCAGGATACAGTCTAAACTGAAACACTCCTTTTAACTTTAGTGTGAATGGGGGAGGCTAAACTGCTGTGAATGGATGAACAATCAGTGGGTTGTTTTTTGTGACATCAAATAAACTGAGAACTGAAAATGAGCTTTATGGACTGGGGATTTACTAAATTGGTTCACTTGTAATTAAGAAGTACTTAATTAATTAAAAGAAATTCACTGGCTTTCAAGACATCACAAAAATAATGAAATCAAAATGTGCTTTTTTATTTCAGGTTATTTCCATATCTTGGCTGAATTGACTGTGGAATTGGAAGGTATATTATAAAACTTTAAACATATTAACAAACATCGAACTGATCAAATAAAACTTTTGGGATTAACCCTGAAACTGAACCCATAGTCTGAAACTGTGGATTCTGGCTTTTGCTTTTGTCTATATGTTTGTGGTGGTTTAGTCCTCAGGTCTTACACATCACATATTCTCACTTTCCATTTCCCCAGTTCAATGTTACACTCATCTCTTACTAACACCCCACCTCCACCCTCCATCCCACCCACCACACAATTTCCTCCTACAATGAGATTACCTGACATTAAAGATTGTTTGAGGACAGGGTGTTTTTGCACCTGCCCTTACCCCACACACTAGGAGATCGCATCTCATTTCAGCCACAAGATAAGCCTGGCGCCCCCTGGAGGTCGTCAACCTTCCCCTCCACCCTGTTGCTGACCTCTGCTTTGAGGTGGTTCTGCTGACCTGCAAATTCCCCTCCCTATGATTGGGTAAGGGACCGGTGATGCGATCGGGGAATGAATACTGAAAAGGTCAAGATGGACGGTCATAGACAGAGGGATGCAGGGTGTTGTTGAGCACCATGTCTGAAATCCATTTGATATGGTAAAGCCTATTTTCATCCCCATGCACCCGAGATGTTGTGAAGAGAAATAACAGAAATAACGCTTCAAATGGAAATGAGCAACAATGGCATGTAGCAGATGCGCTAACGTTACAAGCTTAGCACACTCTAAAGGAAAACCCTGAAACAAAAAGTTTAAATAAAGTTTGTAATTGTTCAAATTTCAATTTGTGCCCCCAGTTCATGCAGTACATACACAATACCCATTTTCTTCTCATTTTATATTTAATTGTTGTGAAATCACGACCCATTTAGCCAACTGCAGTTTAGCCACTAGCACATTTTTGTTGAAGCTAGTTGTAAGAGTTTTAGACTAGACTGCTTTTTTTACATCAGTCCTCAAGGCACAGAAATGAAAACAGCTTTCTTGATTTTAAAGGATAAAGAGAATGTAAAAAAGTGATTTTGGTCCATGCACAAATGTCACAAGTGGACTTTAAAGGGAAACATAGGATAGTAAAGAATAGGATATGAAGTGTAGGGCATGGACGCCTTAATGTGGAGACATCAGGGGGTACTTTGACCTATTGAAAAAGAATATAAATTTACATTTCCAAATGACTGTAAAGCCAATATCCTACATTCAACAGTATTGCACTTCAGCATAAAGTTAATAGAATTAACTATCATTAAAGGTACACTTAGTAAAATCATCTAGAGGCAATCCTAATATCCAAACAGATTATCAAATTAAACCTGTTTGATCTTCCTGAGGCCTATCTCTAGGGTGATTAACTCGTTCCCAGAGGACCCATTTGAAGTTCTTGTTTAAGATTCAGACTCTGGCTTGATTGATGGCATGCAACGTAGAGTGGATAATCTAACATTCAAAGTTTCTCTTTTGGTCTAAATGTCACTGTGACAGAGTCAAGGCCTTTCGGTAGGTAGCGCAGAGTCTCAAATGTCAGCGGAGACATTGTTTTGATTAGATGAGAGAACTCCTTGTCCTTTCCTTTTTCCTTCTATCTCAGCATATTCACATGCCCCTGGTAGTATACTCACTAACAGTCCTACTCTCTAATAGTTCCTCTTCTTTCCACCCCCCACCGAGGAGTCTGCGAAATGATTAATTAGAAAGGATGGGTTTAAGAAACATTCAATTACCTCTTGGGTTAGATTGTATCTGCAAGTCGATGTCGCTGCATGCTGTGGTGTTGCACTTAGCCAAGATCCTTCAGTAGAGCCCACCTCTGCTAGCGAGGTTCTCTTTGTGTAAATGTCCTCGCTCAGGCGAGATTGGGACAGCGTGACGCCATGCTCAGCGCCTCTACTCTCAATTTCGTTTCAGCAGCATGGTGCCTCTTTATGATATTCTGCCTGGCAATTTTCTTCTTATCCTCTCCCCTGTCCTTTTTCTAGTGTTTTTGCAAGTCTTTCAAGTTTTTTTTTCTTTCATTTTACTTTGTGTTAGACTGATGCCTTTTTCAAATTTTTTTAAGGTTTCAAAAGTGTTCGGGACAACTTTGGTAACCACTCATATAAATGGACTGGTGCTTCTTTCTTTCTTTCTTTCTTTCTTTCTTTCTTTTTTTCTTTCTTTCTTTCTTTCTTTCTCTCTTTCTTTCTTTCTTTCTCTCTTTCTCTCTTTCTGGTTTCTTATTAGCTTATTCTTTGCCTCTCTATCTTTCTTTTCTGTTTATCTCATTCAATATTTCTTACAGTCAATGTCTTCTTTCTCCTCATCTGTATATCTCTCACTCATTAATTTTCTTTCTTGTTATCTTTCTCTCTTTTTTTTCACTTGCCCTTTCTGTACCTGTTTCAACCTCTCTCTCTTTCTCGCTACCATTGTTTGTTTGTTGTTTTTTCTTTCTTTCTTTCTTTTTTTATTTCTCAACTTCTCACTTTTTTGTCTCTCACCTTTACTCTTTCTCTGTCCTTTGCTCTCTTTCTTTCTTTTTTCTCTTCATATCTTTGTTTGCGTCTCTGCTGTTTTCTTTGTCTCTTCTTCTCTTTTTCTCTATTTGTCTGTCACTATCTCACTCATTCTTTCTATATCGGTTTTCCTTCCATACATTCTCTCTCTCTCTCTCTCTCTCTCTCTCTCTTGCTTTGTGTCTCTCTACCTTACTCTCTCCCCCCTTTTCATTGTCAGATGAAATGCAAGCTGCCAAACTGCGTTATAGCTGTGTTTCCATCAGTGCTGGGTATTGTTTGCACTGGGTTAGAGTGAGTGCTTGACATGTGGGCATGAAGGCCTTTACTGTAGCCCCGGGGAACGTCTTCACACCATGTATCTTAGCCTGGCCCGGTCAGGCCCCGGATCTGACACCTTGACAACTCTCAAACAGCACTCAGAGTGCCTCGTTTGTCTGAAATCTCACATCCCTCTGTCTGCAACCGTGCCAGCCCACTGCTCACAGCCGTGTGTAAAAATACACCCCCTATCACTCACACATACACATGGACATGCACAAACAGAGGTGCTGAAAAGCACAAACGTGCCTTTACAAGTACAGACAAGCACACATATGCTTACACAAACTCACATACAACGGAATGTCAAAAAATGTGTATGCTCATGAATGTACAGGCCCCACACACAATCACACAGAAGATGCCACAAAGAGAGAATGTGTGCTGGATATGTTGTGCTGCCCTACGAGACCCTCGAAAAACGTTTGAGAAAAGACATCAGAAGAGAAGCACCCCCTCTCCTCCTGAGAGGCTTTGCCAATGCAGAGTTAGCCCTTCCTTTCATGCCTCGCCCTCGGGATTATCATATCAATCTACGTGACCTGATTACCCGCCTGCCAGTTCACAGCCGAAGAGTCGGATCAAGCGGTACCTCTTGCCCTCTTCCATTTCTCTCTGCTCATTAACCCTGGCATGATGTTTTTCCTCCTCCCTCTTTTTCTCTTGCTCAATCCACGTCCAAACTTATTTCACTCATTTGCACTCCCACTTCTAGGAGCCTGTCTATGTTTAGCAGAGTTTTCAGGCCAGAGTTCAACTGACTTTTTTAATGAAAACATGCAACAGTGCAGTTTGCAATTTCTGCACATCGTTGCAAATTGTGAGTGAAAACTGAAATGACCGTTCCCTCAATTATGCAAAATTATGTAGATTTGACTCCATTACAAAATCAAGCACTGAAGAAATCAGTAACTTGTTTTTGGAATATATTTTTTTAACATATATGTTTAACATATTAGAAAAAATTATATAAAACATGTATAGACTGTATTATAGCAAGAGCATCAAGGTGCAAGGAAACAACACACATAAACAAACAACACACATAAACAATAACCCTATAGTATAATATGCAAAAGTGTGTTCCCTGTAGAGTAACCACCTTTATGTTAACTATGTCAACAAAGCATGTCATTTGTAAAGCAGTTGTACAATTACTTTGGCATGCCTACCTTATTCTGCAAGGGTTCACACATGGGCTCACACTTTTTAATACAAACAAAAAGTTATGCATAGTGTGCACACCCCACAATTGGCAGCAGCTCATTTTTGAAAAATGTAGAAGAACCATCTAGACCTACTAATGTAAACAGGTTCTCATTGTGCCATTGTTTTAGTTAATAAAACAAATATGTGTATTGACCACTAGCTCATTATGTGCACCAGAGCAGTAACTGACCCTGGTATACATGTTTATGCTTTCATTACAAAGAATGATTGACACTCCTGGGCCCTGTTGTGTCACGCTCCCTCTCTCTGTATGGATGTTAAGGTGTGTATGAATACTCATTAGAGAGAATCTAGATAATCTAGACTCTCCCATACTGTTCCATAGGTACAGTGGAGGAAATAATTATTTGACCCCTCGCTGATTTTGTAAGTTTGTCCAATGACAAAGAAATGGAAAGTCTCAGAACAGTATCATTTTAATGGTAGGTTTATTTTAACAGTGACAGATAGCACTTCAAAGAAAACTTTAAATAAAAGATATAAACTGATTTGCATTTCATTGAGTCAAAAAAGGACTTAATACTTAGTGGCAAAATCCTTGTTTGCAAGCACAGAGGTCAAACATTTCTTGTAACTGATGACCAAGTTTGCGCAGGAGGAATTTTGGTCCACTCCTCTCTGCAGATCATCCTTAAATCGTTAAGGTTTTGAGGCCGTCTCTGTGCAACTTTGAGCTTCAGCTCCCTCCATAGGTTTTCTATTGGATTAAGGTCCGGAGACTGACTAGGCCACTCCATGACCTTAATGTGCTTCTTCTTGAGCCACTCCTTTGTTGCCTTTGCTGTATGTTTTGGGTCATTGTCGTGCTGGAACATCCATCCACCACCCATTTTCAGTTTCCTGGCAGAGGGAAGGAGGTTGTTGCTCAGGAAGTCGATTGATGGTCATTTTGTGCTCCTTACATTTTTGAACAATTGCACCAACAGTTGTCACCTTCTCTCCCAGCTTTTGCTAATTGTTTTGTAGCCAATTCCAGCCTTGTGCAGGTCTATAATTTTGTCTCTGACATTCTTGGACAGCTCTTTGGTCTTTCCCATGTTGGAGAGTTTGGAGTCTGCTTAATTGATTGATTCTGTGAACAGGTGACTAGTTAAGACAGGTGTCTTTAATGAGGGTGACTAATTGAATAGGAGTGTCTAACCACTCTGTGGGAGCCAGAACTCTTAATGGTTGGTAGGGGTTTAAATACATAATTCACTCAATGAAATGCAAATCAGTTTTTAAAAAATTAAGTTCTTTTTTCAATTTTCTTATTGATGTGCTATCTGTCACTGTTAAAATAAACCTACCATTAAAATTATACTGTTCTGAGACTTCATTTCTTTGTCATTGGACAACTTAAAAAATCAGCGAGGGGTCAAATAATTATTTCCTCCACTGCATGTTTTGAAATATCCCAAGCAGCTAAATAATCTTTCAGTGACCTTTAAGTCTTTGGGATATGTTCTCATATGCTGAAAAGGCATTCTTTAGGAGCAAGATATTCTCTGCCTGGCTTACATTTGTCCAGAAGAACTTTAATATAGACAGTATCTAACATTACTCTAGGTCCTCTAGATCTGGGTTTCCCGACCACTGGGCCTTTTGATTGGGTTTAGTTTGGGCCCAATTGGCTATTTAATAACATCTAATATGGCAAAGCAAGCCTTGGCAACATGCCTTGATAGATAGGTGGCCCTTAATGTTGAAAAGGTTGAGAACCATTGCCCCATGGTGTTTTACCAAAGAGCTTCCATGAATGTGCCACATCTTGTTTCTAGGTGAGGGTAGGTGTGCTCCTTGAAGGGCTGTGAGTTGAAGAACTGAGAACAGCACAGAAGAATTGAGCCTTTAAATAAACTCCCAGTTGGCTTGCATTCTACAAGGGAGAGTCAGGCAAAGTTCACTTTTAGTTCACTTCTACACTAATCAATACAATCACGCAATGTCATACAACAAAATGTCTCTTGCAGTCACATTAGAAAAAGCTTTTAAAGAAAGAGAAAAACAGTAATATTTTCAGTATCAATTCCGCCCTCTAAAATAGACCTCACCAGTTGCTGCATGTCACGGCGTTCCTTGGCATTATTTATAGTGATGCACCGAAAGGATTTTTTTGGACTGAAACCAAAAACCGAAAATGGGGAAACACTTGGCCGAAAAAAACGGAAACCAAAAACCGAAGAAAAAAAAAATATTATTAATTTATTAAAGGAATCTGTTACAAAACTATGAACATGTTTATTTAGCATTCATACAATTCACAATATATCATTTGAAATAAAATATTTTACTTGGCCCCACTCATGAATAGCCTAAAAGTAAGATAGCTGAAATATTATACAATTAAATATCTTCTCTCATAAAACAAGTATCCAAGTGCATTTTAATATTCTGAACATAGTGCCTGAACAAAGTGCATTCAGAGCAAGTGCTTTAAAAACTGGTGAAAGATAGAACAACATTCTCTGGAGTCCTTTAACAAAATAGTGTATTAAAACAGAAACTGGCAGCCCAAATCTTAACCATAATCACTGGAAAATGTATTCGCTTTTCAGGCGAAGTGTGTGTGCAGTAAGGCAGTGGTCCCCAAACCCCGGGCCGCGGAGTGATAGCTGGCCGTAGGTCATGTGGTACTGGTCCGCTAGCTGCACAGAAGAAAAAAAAAGACCCGTGGATGTTACCTGTGTTATGTTGTCGGCTCGTTGTTATGAAAATGCTGTTAATAAAGCTGCGAGTACACACTGGATTTACATTTATTAGTATATTGTGATGAGCAGTAGAGTAAAGCGACACAGGAGCAGGAGATTCCATTTTAGCAGTTTTTATTTTTCTGTTCTCCTCCAACACACCAACACAGAACTCTCCCAACACCGACTAACAGTGCCTACGCACCACCCCTCCCCTTATATACATCCCCTTAACTTCACCCCAGTCTGCCCGCCAACACCCACGCACCCCACCCGTGCAACCCACGTGGTCCTCCTGCCCGCCACAATATTTTAAAGATATCCCATTATTATATTTTTTAAAATATCCCCATTTTTATGCGTATCATTTATTTGTATAAATACGTATACATATATTTATCTGCCACTCCTTAAAGGCCAGGCCGTGAACATAGTTTCTGATATTAAACTGGTCCATGACGAAACAAAGGTTGGGGACCACTGCTCTAAGGGTCTTGTCTCTTCTGTGCTTCATACTGTGACGAGCTGGCAGTGGGATTGGCTCCCGTGACCCTTTGGGGGTTTTGAAAAGGGGAGCCATTAGGCGGGAGCCTGCTGTTTGCAGGCAAAGTGAGTGTTTGGGGAGGAGCTAAGGGGAATTAGCTCAGTTGGGGAGCAGACAGCACAGGAGCTAGTCATGTGGAGGTGCTGGCTGGTTAAAGGCTGTGTGGAAGCTGTGTACATAGTTGGAAATAAAGACGAGAGTTTTGAAGAATCTCAATGTCTGTCGACCCTCGTTCTGACACTTGCCACAATACTCTGTGGAAGCACTCTCTCTAGAAATGTCGGCAATCCACGCTTTACAAAGGGCTTTCCGAGTGTCTTTCTTATGGGGGTTTCCACTAACTGGTACCAGCTCGGTTCGGTGCAACTCTACACCCTTTTTTACTTTTCTGTATCTAAACTCTGAACGTTAGCATTAGCGCTAGCATTAGCGCTAGCGTTATCATTACCACTAACTAACTATAGCGTTGCTTCTTTAAGCCTTGTTTGGTAAGTCAGTTGACTCAGTTTTGTGGCAAATAGTCACAAACTAAGAAATAAAACCCCTCTGATTTCATCCCCATGCTGGCAATTGTAATGATGCTGGATTGTTTACCTAGGCCTAGAGCCCTAGCTCGGGCCGTTTCTCAGAACGTTTGGCTGCTATAGCAACCAGTTGTAGTGGAAAACTGAACGTCCGAAACCAAACTGAAGAGAGACAAAGAAGACAAAGAAGATGTCCTAAACCCCATTTGTAGTCTAAAATCAATTTTGACCAAATATTTAATTACTGCACTTTGGCTTTATAGGGCAGTACAATCACCTAAAACACCGTCAGGTCCTTTGCTTAACCAGGATGTTGCAATAAAGAGACCAGGTAAATGTATTCAATTATAGAATTGTTCTGAGAATGATTAAATGCACAGTTTGTGTTTCTAGAACTGGTCAACTGGAAAATTTTGAGATGATTAAGCAGGATAGTATAAGCTGGAATCTAATGTTTGGGTGGGCGTTTTTAAAGTGGTGACAATTTACTGCTGACAATCTTAATACAGTGAAAGACGATCCTTAATAGAAATTTAAGTATAAGAGGAAATAACTTTGTTTGAGGAAATACTTTTATGTCACAGATGTTAGCATGAACATCCCTTCTTCCAGTGATTCTGTTCTGCTGGTCAGTGTGTTTGCTAAGGTTCATTGTGCCCCTTTTCCAACAATGTGAGACCAATATCCAATGATTCACTCAGTGCTCCCAGTGTGTGAGTGTCCTGAGCATTTTCTGTTGTAGAAAGCTCAGCATGCTCCTGCTCTGCTCTGCAGAACTTTGCTTGGTTCTATTAAAAAAGTTCCATTACGTTGCTTTAATTTTTGTGTTTTAGACTTTATTTCAATGTACCACTTGTTTTACCTCTGCATATTCCACTTGAAGTTCACTAATCAAAACTTCCAATTGTATGTGCAGGTGGAGATACCACGGGTGGTTACTGAATAATAAGTCTTAATATAAATAGCTAAGCAAGATTCCTGTAAGCTGGCAATTGGACCATCATACCAGGTAAGTACACATGAAATTGCCTTCCAAAAGATCCCAATCAGTGTGTCTAATCATATGGCAATGGACACAAACATCAGCTTGTTTGCTTTGGATTTGCTGTTATGTCCTGCTATTAGAAGTTAAATGTGTATGGCTAATGTCTATGGGGACCCTCCTGATGTTCAGTATATAGTTTGTGTGCTGCGAATGGCATCTTAAACACAGATGGCTATGATCGTCACACATTAGCGTGCCCCGCCATTAAGAGGCAGGCAATTAATTCCTCTCCATGGCAGCGGGTGATGCTAATGAAGGTTGACTCTACGTGGTGGCCTTCTCCATGGGATTTAAACGAGGACAGAGAGGCAGACGTGTCCTTGTCAACTGTGCCTCTTCTACAGAAAGACCCTTTCTGCCTGTCATCACCTTTCTAAAACTGGTCGACTTATGATTAAATATACAGCCTAGACACAACCCCTTGCGGTCCTGCAGGCTTTTGCTGAAACCTTGGTGTCTGCTAGTTTGGCCTAAATTACTCTCACACTTAACAACGGACTGTGCAATAAAGTCACTCTTTGAAATGTGAAATCTATTAGGAGTGGACAGACCATTACTGAAGTATCTGTACATCTCATCCCATCATTTTTGTTCTGAGAACTGATGTAAAAATGTATATAAATTATAATAATTAATGATTTTAATAATTATCAATAAATGTTTTCAATGAAATGGAAGGGCATTATGATGCTGAAAGTAAAGATATAGACTCATTTATATTTTATACTTCTCTGGGACCATTAATATATTGAGATTATTATTTTTTTCTTTTCATTTTATGTGCATGACCTGCATGATCATTTATCCAATATTCCAGCCTTGCTTTTCACTTTATTTACTCATGGATTAGTGTTACATAAAAAATTTACCAATAATGATTTCTTATGTTTTTTGTTCCTGTGTACTCAAAGTGTACCCTGTGTACTCAAATTTCCTGGACTGTTAGTTCACATTTTCTGTGCTTAGTTTTTTTTTGTTTGTTTTTCTCAGACATGGTATGAAGGGCCCTATTACTCCTCTAAATGAAATGCTGATTGATCAGTGTTTCAGTATTGCTTTTTTGCAGTATCTTCCAAGTCCTATGGATATATAAATATCATCAGTTTTCAATTCCAAAACACTCAAAGAAAATCAGTGCTATAGAGCCCCCCTGTTTCTATCGTAGCCTCTGAGCTGAATATGAAGGCAGAGCATGTTCAGGTGTGCTGGTTGTCATAAGGTGCAGCATGTTCAGGCTGATGAATTTGGCCTTTGGTGCTGAGAAGAGCTGTATGATAGTATCTTCTGGAGCAGGTAGGGCACATATCTCCGCTACTCGTGGGTCAGTATTAACGTGAAGCGTCAACATAGT
Organism: Clupeocharax schoutedeni; assembly: GCA_037974565.1. NCBI lineage: Eukaryota > Metazoa > Chordata > Actinopteri > Characiformes > Alestidae > Clupeocharax > Clupeocharax schoutedeni. The sequence goes on from JBBPDH010000104.1 coordinate 16,928,637, forward strand.
CCTGTGTTTGTGGAGGACACTTGCTGACATTTAGATCTGAGTGGTTTGTGAGCGGTTTTCATGTTCATAGTGGGCCTCCAGGGCATTTCTTTCTTTATGCTCTTATTACTGGCGAATGTCAGTTCCTATGTGGAGACCCTCATGTTTCTCCACACGGTCTGGAGTTTTCAGTAGGAGATCTGACTCTAATGTGGGCGGCCTGGATGGAAGAGCAGATGTTTTATGCTGACATTCAACAGTATCCTTGCCTATAATTTAAAAAAGAGTAACAGTAATGGTGGTTTTCACATCACCCGCAAAAGACTGCCTACTATAGACCAGGGTGAATAATTTACCCTGTACTGAACAGACTGTTAGTTTCAGTATTATGCAGTGAGTTGCTTGAAACTCTTGGTACCCCTATGACAAATAATTCTGCTCCTTCTGGCAAGGCTGCCAAAAGCAGGCCATCTGTGTGTGTGTGTGTGTGTGTGTGTGTGTGTGTGTGTGTGTGTGTGTGTGTGTGTGTGTGTGTGTGTGCTGGGTGTAAATCAAAGTAATTCTTTATTCATAAAGTTTTCACCTCAGCGACAGGGAGGACAAATGGCAGTTTAAATGGCTGTTCAGAGAACAGTGACGTATGGATTATGAATAGGGACAGCGATTGATTCCCTGGTGTCGTGGGGCCAGTGAGGCGTGACTGGACCTGCCTGGCAGTGGGCCGGGCAGCTGATGGCTCAGGTTGTAGAATTTGTCAAAGTCGTCCAGGGTTTCTGTTTGGGGCGAAAGCGCACCGCAGAGCATCTCCTGCAGGATGAGGAAAAAGGTTTAGAAAATCCTGCCTCATAATAACATGTGACTCATACTAATGCTGAATCTGGTGTCTCACGGTAATACCAGCATCTATTAGGCAAAAGAGTAGCGAGGCATGACGTTAGCACAAGCTGTTTTTTGTGCTAGAATGAGGGAAGCTGTTTTTTATGCTGAAAAATCATCTGGATCCGGCCTCAGTAAGGTACAGAGAACACAAGTGAGAAATGGAGTCAGTCCAGGGGTTATTTCAAAGAGATTGCTTCAAGTAAAAATGCCTTGATCTGAAGGTAATAATTCAACTGTAGGTAATGATTCATTAATTTTGAATTTTTAGAATGGATTATAAAATTCAAAAGTAATCTACACTATTTTTTGGGTGAAAATTTTAATGAAAAGATTGGTGTGTTTAGTATGTAACTCATTACTATGTAAATTGTTTCACCGATAACTATATCAATTTTGTGTATTTTAGAAATAAATCTGAAATTAATTCTGATATAAATTATATATTATGGATGAAGTATAAATAAGTATACATTATAATTCATTAACAATAATGGGCTAGTATTATCAATCTCCAGCAAAGCCACAGCCTGTTACCGATGATTCAAAACAACATTTCTGATTTCACTCTTTCTGGTTGATGCTAGTCTGTTATCTGATGACAGAATTAGCAATTAGCAATCTGTTCAAAGCTTTTCATCCATCCATTATATGAACAGCTTATCCTTATCCAGGGTCCAGTACTGGAGCCTATCCCAGCAGTCATATGGCAAACGGCAGAGAAACACCCTGGTTGCCAGTCCTCATAGAAACACTGATGCACACTCAGGTGCACACTCACACCTAGCAGCAATTTAGCGTTACCAGTTCATCTAAGATGTCTTTGCACTATTGGTGGAAACCAGAGTACACAAGCAGCCTTCAGCCTTCCAGCTTCATAGCATTGTCTACAG
>JBBPDH010000104.1:16930484-16941536 GCA_037974565.1 Clupeocharax schoutedeni
TTGGAGTAAGACAACATGCATACAGAGGATGATGTGGACAAAATACCCATTAGCCTAATAATTCTGCACTCCCTGTAAAAGGGCGACCTAGCTCAGTCTGTTTAGGCTACAGTTAATTATTAACTTAATAATTAACAGAATTTAATTTATTAGGCATTGAATCAGCTCCTAAAGAATCACGATTGAAATGATTCATGGTGAGATCAGAGAATGGCACTTCTGGTAGCAAGTTTGTCTTTACTGCTAGTGTAAGATGTGCTGTTTTTCATAGCATGGAACTAGACTGGGTGGTGGTTGATCTGCACTGTTTTCGAAGTGCAAAAATTATACCTAATTGTATCATTGTAGGTTTTTTGTCATGTCCCTTGTCATAATCAACTGAATTGTAATGTATAGTAGGTAGCCATGTGATGAACACCATCTTTTTTAGTGTTCATGTGAGGTGTAACTGAAAAATTGCCTGAATCCTGCTTCAGTAAGACAGAGAACATAGTTTGGACATGATTGCTCCCTGTGCTTCTTCATCTATAGTTGAGCAGCCAGATTTACAGAGACGTATAAAAATCAGAAATCATACAACATGGCATTTTATTCACACATTCTGGCATTTTTCTCTTCAGCACACAGTAAATATCTGCGTTAGTCATCCTAAGTAGATCTTATTTGCACATAACGTAATTGATTTTTGAGAAAAGATGGAACAATGTATGTGTTCCTGCTCCCTGTTCCCCCTCGTAGCATCCTTTCAAATTAACCCCCTCTCTTTCTCTCGCTCCTTTTCTCTTTTTTGTCCATCTTTCATTACCTATCTGCTCCCCAGATGACACAGTGGTAATAGCTTGGCGGCATACTGGTAAACAGTTTTGACAAATTAAAATCACGCAGAGCTCACATGAAGGGCTTGGGTCTTGGAGAGAGAGAGAGAGAGAGAGAGAGAGAGAAAGAGAGGGAGGGAGAGAGAGAGTGTGTGGAAGAAGAAATACAAAAATACCAAGTTTGTGTGTTCCTGCTGTGTCTTTTCGTCTTCTTGGTCCCAAAGCGATGAGCAAAATGAATAAATAAATAAAAAATGCAGAACTTTAAGACCACAGTCTAAAATATCTTCAAGGAAGATCAAAAGGGCGCTTGACAGCTAACACTGCTGTCAGGCTTCTCATAACCCATCACAGTTGATTGAAACATGCTGGCCTCATTGCAGTGCTGTTGGAGAGAGCAGGAGTGTTATACAGTTACAGTTATGCATCAGTGACATTCATTCTTTACAGGAAGTGTTTTTTTAGGTTCTGTCATAAATCTTAGCTGCCTAACATGCCTATTTGCTGCTCTAAAGACAATTTACTCTAGCAGATTGCTCTATATAAAAGTAAAACATGATAATGGTAGACAAATCAGTAAATGTTAGTTTTCTGTGAATGCAAAATATGGATCACTGCTGTCCCAATCAGCTCTGAAAAGATCCTTGTTTAGACCATAACTTTTGTGTCAATCCTGAGAATGAGAATTCAACATTACGCAAATAGTACCTGCTCACTGATGATCCTGTAGGGGTCCATTAATGAATGATGGAATGGGGGTTAAGAAGTGAGGAGAAACAGAATAGAATATAGTCTGTAGCTGTAAACTAGGGTAAGTGGAACAGACAAAGACAGTGTAGATACAAGTAAGGTGTACTTGTGTATGTAAATGTGTTGGTTTCGGTGACATCTCAAAAACATTGAATTTTCAACTGGGTTTCATAGTGAACCATATAGACAGTGGAGTAATTTATCACTCTCCTTTATTTGGAAAATAGAATGATTTTCTATGATAAGAGCACAAGAGTGGGTTGGTGGTGGCCTAGTGGGTAGGCTACTTGTCTCTGGGCCAAGAGGTCATGGGTTTGTATCCTACCTTCAGCATACCACCAATGGTTTCCTGAGCAAGACTCCACAAGGTGCTCCAGGAAGACTTGCCCCCTGTAGTTAGGAATGGATAAACTCGCATAGCCAGACCTTCAGACTGACGGCCGAAGGTCTGGAATTCATAGCAACTTTCTTTGGCGAAGGCTCGCCCATAAGGCGGATTTCTGAAGTGTTTCCAGTTAAGTTTACCATATGCATCAGACGTTTAGCCAACGTTCGGTGGGCGTGACATCTGAGGCTGAGACTAGGGAATGGAAATCGCTTTGCATAAACTCGTCTGGTAATCCTATAAATATAACTTGGATTTAGCTATTTATTTACTCATTACTGGATTAAGTATAACTAATAACATAACAGAAATGCTCTCCCTTCGCAGTCACTTTCTTACTTTAAAACAAGCATGTAGGGCAAGCTTCCCCTTCTCAGAAGAAATGTCAAAAGTACACCAACTAGATTACAGGAATGCAATAGCCTTTGGTCACTTGAAATTTTAAAGGAACTACAATAAGTCCCTGTTACGTGCACAGGCATTACTGCCAGTAATCGCAACTGCCGATTACCGCAGCAACTTTCAGCTCAACAAAATCACTTTCCATCCAACCCTCCATCCATCTTCATTTCCTATCATGACACATTGACAGGGGCTTCCATCATGTGTCATTATTGGTGCATGAAGCTGTGCGCTGGAACCATCCGGACCCCTGCGAAAAGCATCAATCTCCTGCATCCTCTCTGAACATGTCGCTGGAACATTGGAATGTAGGTGTTGAGAGAGCAGTAGCAGCCTATTGGGTAATTAAGACTGGATAGCGCATACATAATTCAGATAGGAGGATTGATTTCTGTCAGGTGGAAGTGAGAATGCAGAACTGACTGATGTAGCTGTAGATGTTTTTCTGCAGTGCTTACCTTAGTACAGGCCTCAGCCTACTCTTGTTAATGAGACTAAATTTTCTGAATTTTGCAAATATTTCACAATTTATTCTACCTACAAAAACAAATATACATTTTACTTTTGTATTTCACCCCACTTTATTGACATGCAGTTGAAACTACAAATAACTTTATGAAAATGTTTGAGGAGAACTGGTGTGAATATAGTGTCCAATAAAAAGGGTGGGAAACAATCAAATAAGAAGAGCAACATCTCCCTGCGTTCTGACCCATCAAGACCTGGACTCCACATGACCTCTGAAGGTGTGTTGTGATATTTGGCACCAAGACATTAGTAGCAGATCATTTTAGTCATATAAGCTGTGAGGTGAGGCATCCATGGATCGAGCTAGTTTGTCCAGCAAATCCCATCGAGCAATCGATTGACATCTTGTTGTATTTGAGGTCCAAGTTAACACCTTAAACTCTTTCTTATATTCCTCAATCCTATTAGAACAACTCTTACACTGTTACAGAACACATGAGCACACTGGAAGAGCCTACTGCCATCAGAGAATACCATAAGAGGTGGACATTTTCTGTAACAATGGTGGTACATGTTTGAGTAGCTTTCCCAAAGTTTCCAGGAAGAATATTGCCCAGAGCATCACACTGCCTTTGCCAGCTTGCCTGTTTCTCATCAGTCAGCCTTGGGTGCCCATGATCTGATCACTGGTTCACTGATTGTCCTTCCTTGGATCACTTTGTTAGGTATTTCAGTGTACCAGGGAAACCCCACAAGACCTGCAATTGTGGAGCTGATCTAAAACAAGTTGTTTAGCCATCACAACTTTGCCCATTTTTCCTGTTTCCAACACAACAATGGTGGAAAACAGGGCTCCTGACACCGCTACATCTTCAGAGCTCTGCACTGAACAGCTGCATTGAATTAGAGTAGAAGCCAGGGCACTTTAATTCAGAGGCTCTCCAAGCCTGTTGGAGACTTACTTTGGCTGGAAAGACTCAAGAGAAAGTGTGTGTAAGCCAAAGTAGGCTGATATGCAGTTTTTATTGTGGTTGGGTGTGATTTGGTTATGAGTGAATAAAGTACTGCTTTACACCCATGCTGGGCTCTGTGTGTGTGTGTGTGTGTGTGTGTGTGTGTTCCTGGGCTCAGATTTGGCTTCTCACTCTGTGTGTGCTGGACCCTTCCCAGGCCAGCATTACAATATTAATTTCTATTGTTATCTAAATATGTCTGCAAACCTGTTTATCTTGCTGAAGGAAAAGGAAAACCAATAAGCCGCATGATAAAAAGGAAATTGCCTAATCGAGATCCTGTCTAATAGCAAAGAAAAAAGCAAGTTTCAGCATTTAATAATAAATAGATAAAAATCCCTGTTGAATAATTAGGCTTTAGGATTGGTAACTTTGTCGACTAAAAGGCAATACGACTGTAATTGAAACAACAAATATTTTATTTTAATCACATGCCTATATTTTTTTAAATATTAGTACTGGGTGGTGGAATGTCTCAGCTTTGGTTTCATGTCTGTCCTTTGGCCTGTTTTCAGATTGCATTATGGCATTATGATTCTAGCCTCAACCACTGAGCAACCAAAACTTGCTCCTGGTTTGGGTGCTGGTAACTGCAGCCTATCTGCAGCACATGTCTGACGACGCCGTAGGAAGGTGACCCATGGCGAGGAGCCTGAAGTGTTAGCGCTGACTTTGAGAGGCATCCCCCCCAGGCTTCTGTTTATTTAAAGTACACTGGGACATGGAGAGTGTTGATCAAAAGAGGAGGCCAGCAAAAAAGAAAATGGAGCGCCCGCACGGGTCATCTGCCTGATCTGAGCTGGTGTGACTCACTTTGACTTCAATTAACTCCTGAGGGAGGTTTCCCGCTCAATGTGTGATCTTTATCACCAGGCTGCCTCTTAGATCAGTATCGTAGGGCTGACCCATGGGGAAATGGAGATGGCTGGCTTGACAAAGGACAGAAATCGCCTCTATTTTTGGGCCCGTCCCTCACTCCCCTAACAATGCTGCCTCAACACTGACAGCTGTGACCTTGAACAGAAAGTTAGGCGCTAGGAGCTGAAGATTTGCCGTGCTAAAGAAATAGGAAGCATGACATGATTTTGAATACAAAGCAGAAATACAGTGACGTATGAGGTTGCCCAGGAACATTAAACTATTTTAGGTGTTAAATCTAACGTTTAGAGTGGTAGGCACTGTTAAAAGTACAGTTCCAACACAGCCAGCAGCACAGTGTTGTTGACACTGATAGAATCAAAAGTCTTCTTACGCCCACGTAAGCGAACACAGCACGCCACAGTGCACACATTGAAATGCCAAGCTGTACTGAGAGCTCCGAAGGCACCTGTCTCACTCCAGTAAGTGTCTTTGTTTGAGTAGCTCAATGTGGATTCTGGAAAATATTTCGGTTACACAACGACACACCACTGCACCTGAGGAAGCGTTGGATTGAGAGTATAAATATGCCGAAGCAAATATTAAGACAGAGATGGCAACAGACAGAGTATCAGAGAGAGAGAGAGAGTAGGAGCAAGGGAAGCAGAGGAATAGAGCAAAATACAGAGCAATGAAAAGAGATAGAGGTTAGAGATGTAGACATTAAGATAACAGACATCAAGAGTCAGAAAAAGAGAGAAAGAGCAATAGAACAAATGAGACATATGAGAAAGAGACAAAGTGAGAAAGATAGACAAACACAGCAGAATTTCTTAGCATGCTATCTACCCTCTATCCATCTTTCATACACTCCTTTACACTCCTTTCATACACCCCCCCACCCCTCGTTCTCTCTTGCCTTCTCTCTTACCTTCTCTCTCTCTCTCTCTCTCTCTCTCTCTGTCCTTTTGCTTCTCCTCCCCTCCTGCCATGACTTCTCTGGTGTGTAATTCCAGGCTTTGATCACTGTTTGTACTGTCTGTATGATATTTAATATAATTACTCTGAGGATTCACGGGCCATGTCCTCCCCTGCAGGTTGGTAATATTGATGAACCTCAGTGGGTGGCATGATTGTGGGTTGGGAGGCTAATCGCAGAATGTGTGACTGTGAAAATCACACTTGCTAGACGGACTGAAGAAAAGTCTGACCCTGCTCAGTGGAATTTTGATTTTGCTAAAGCCTGGCTAACAAGGTGAGGCAGCATTTGGGCCTTTCCAGTGTTCTCTCACATGCCTCAACACAAATGCCAGAACCTTGGTGGCCACAGGACGCTATACTGATGTGAACAGCCTGTCAGTTCTGACTCATTTGATTGCAGCTTGTGTATATTGTGATGGCAGGGCCAGAGGACTGATCTAACAAGTATCTGCAGCTCATCTGCTGCCAATACACTGCTTGAATCACTAATGATTCATCAGAACACACTCGCTCAGAAGGACAGAGCTGCTGAGCTGAGTGATGTCCTCCTGTAAACACATTCTGAAAGCATTTGAACGGAAAGGTTAATCTCTCAAATGAAAATCAAAATGGAGACAAGTTGGCCCTAAAACAGTATCGGAAATATTTACAAGAAAGGAAGTAAATGTTTTATGAGTGAAGAGCACAAGACGATATCTATATGAGCAATCAGTCATATTGCACATACAAACTAAGCGGTAAACTTCAGCATGTTGTTACCATAAACCAAGTTTGGTAAAGAAAAGGACCAACTGTTTAATGGTCCAAGTTTCCAGGCTGGAAACTGAATACAAATAGGAGTATACATTTCACACACGAACAAAAAACTAACAAAAAAGGTAACTGTACAAATGTGATTACTTTTAGGATTACATTCCAGGATTCTAGATGGAATGGGCTCTCAAAACAAGAGGAAAGCCTCCACTAAAATGACTTTCTTTAACAGACTCTTCACAAAACAGCTTTGAATTGAAACGGAATGAAAATATCATGGAATGTAATATTTTTGCAAATATAATCTATAATAGTATGGTTTTAGTGATGCAAATTTAGTGATTAAAAGTAAAGCTTTCCCACAAATGTTTTCTTTTGTAGAATATGTTCCAAGGTTGGCAAAATCCCACCTAATGAGCTTACTGAATACAGCCTTCTTTTTAGCAAATTATTTTTTCTCAAATGATTCACCATAATTATACTCATTGGACCACTATATATAATGTTGAATGTAAACTCAACTTGTCATAAGGAACCAAAGGGAGACCCAACCTTCTCCTGTTGATACTATATAAACAATAAAATACACAAAACAATATCAAGGAGCAATGGGTATTATGAGCTGTGGAATATGCAATAATTAATGAAGCCCAGCAGTGGTTATCTAAAAACAGTCTAGAGTATGAGTCCTAAAGAGTATGAAGAGATTTAAGTGCATGATGGCCAAATGGTGTTTAGGGTTTTTGGGCCTTAAGCATGTTAATGCATCTTCCCTTTCACCCCTGCACCAGCAGAAGAGGAAGAACTATAATTTCAGCTTATTCACACACACATTATTGAGCAAAACACAGCTCAGAGACTCTCCCTGAAACCAGTTTTCATTCTTAGATACATCAATGCACGAAATTTAAATGTTATTCTTGTTATTATTTATATTAACTTTAAAATGCTGGGCTAGATTGTTGTATCTAATGTAAACAGTGGTACAATTTCTCAATAAGTTGATTCAAATCATTGCCATCAAGTCCCATAAAACTTGGGGAATCTTCCAAACCTCTCTGTGTAAGAGTGCAGATCTAGGATCTTACTTTGAGAAGTTCTAAAAGGTATGGAAGTGGGTCTCCTTCTCAGAGAAATGTCTGGGGTGCAGCTGGAAAGAGGTTTTGCAGGCTAACAAAGACCATCAACTGAGGAATTAAGGCTTCTTCTCCCACTACAGATTCTTTAGGTTAGGAAACTAATGTAGCTTGCACAAACTAGAATGACTGGTACGGCAGCAGCGGCTGGTAATGGGCTAAGGCCATCGCTGGTCAGATCTATAGATGGAACGAGTAGAGCCCATTATAGATACTTACTGTCAGATAGTTGGAGGAGGTCTCATAAAGCATGAGCGTGCTTCACATAAATCATTATGAATCGGGTAGCTGGTGTGCCTAATTTTGGGCACAATTATGTTAATGTCCCTGTATGCAATTTACATTAATTTCAATTTGGTGTGTCTAGGATGCAGACATTCATCAATGTGTATCAAAAATATTCAGCCTTAGAGTGTGGCTGAAACCACTGAATACTGAATCAGTCATGCTAGAGTCACTCTGGAGACATCTGCACCTCTCAATCTCCCCCACCACTCCCCTGACTGCGGAGCATGATGGATTTATGAGCTCTGTGCTCATCTCTCTCTCTCTCTCTCTCTCTCTCTCTCTCTCTCATGAGTTCTTGTCCATGAAGAGTCTTCTCTTTTTCCCTTGTCATGCACCTCCTCAAAATGCAATAGTTTTAAGAGCATCACTAACATGAGATCTCACTGTGAGCTGCTTTTGAGGTATTAAATGTAATATGGGTGCAAGGCCTCACTGGTCAAGGTTAAAATGGAAAGTGGGCTCAGGGCATTAGAACACAAGTTTATTTGCTGTTTAGAGGATTTTAAGTCTCTTACCATTTTCTCATACTCACAAACACACTCACATACACACACAACACACATTCTATCCAAAATTGCAAGCAATTGGAGTTTAAATGGTTATTACCCACCCACTGTGTCTTGTCTCATGCATGTCATTTTGTTTCTACAGATTCCTCATACCTCCTTTACAAAGAGTTATGTAAATGTTTGTTATTTGGCCTGCTTGAGCAATAAATGCATGAGGATCCAATGCAAATGTGAAACATGCCAAATAGAACCCTGTCTTGTGACGTCTCGGCCCAGCATTGCTGGCTACAGCGGCGGGCTCCCGTGCTCTTGTGACAGCTTCCAGTACAAACAATTTAACACAAAACCACTTGCATTATGCCATTTGGTAATGCCTGTTTTTGCTGTATGTTCGAGTGAACAGAACAGAAGAAGGCAAGAGGAAGTATCTTGTAGTTTCAATCAAACCCCCAGATCATAATATAGCATAATCTAATAGCAACCTTATTTTCCTAACCTCAGATACAACCGCAAACTCAATAAAAAGGAAACTTCATACACGGCTCCCTTTAATATAGTGCATGTTGCCACGGGCAGCCCATCCACCATCAGGTAATCACTTCACGGTGCTATATTTGGCGACACAAACAGACAAACACATCTTTTGCGACGGAAATTATGCATGAGGAGACAGATCTGCTTCTCCTCCTTCAGCTAAGATCTTCAGTCTCGGCTCCTGTAGATGTTGGAGTACTCACGTTTTTTTTTCTTTTCTTTTTTTCACATTTGCATTTAATATCAACCTAATCAAGTTTCCACCCTGGGGCGCTCCCTCCCCTCACATCCAAGAAGTCGTGCTTCAAGCACCTTTGCAGTTGACGTTACAGCAATTTTCATTTTAAAAGAATGAAACATATACCATCCATCTGTGAGTTTGCTAGCCATTATGTTACTGGTGTTAACATGCTTCTGAAGTATTCTGTAAAAAGATATTTCTTATCTGCAGTGTTGGGAGATGAAGGACTTTCTTGGTGTGATATGGTATTATTTTCTTTATCTCACAACCTGTTCCTATATTTTCCTCATGGACAAAAAATAAGTTTGCTAGATATCTACTAGAGCTGAAAAGGTTAAAGACAAGAGTGAGATGACCTCATGCTCTTTGCGCTTCCGTTACTGTAATCTTATACTATAATGACCTTTCTATTTGGCTAGTGTTCATTATTTCAGATGTAGAGGGGGAGAGTAATAGAAATTAATCATATCAGTGGACAACACGCGGTGCCTCACGCCAAGCTGAAGCGAAACAGTTTGAAAGGAGAAACCTTTGGATGCCTACCCCCGGAGGTTCTTTTCTTTATCACATCCAAATGTATGGCACAAACACGTCTCGAGGGGCCCCAGCCAGTCCTGAGGCTTGGAATAGAACAACCTTATCGCAACATCTGTGAAGCGTGGCTCAAAGAGGAGATAGACGCCATGGCGCTGTGTTAAAAGGGCGCAGTAACCTTAGTCTTAGTTAGCATTCAATACCACTGCTTTTCCTTAGCCATTTTTATGTGTTTCTATGAGGTCCACGCTACTTCTGGCTTGACCATACCAAAGACTGAATTATTAATATTTACTTCTAATCTGTAGATGATGGGCTTCATTTTAAGGGGACCGTGGTCTTTGAAGTTTTATTTCATAAGGCACAGCTCTTAATTACTACACTCAAATGTATGCTATTGATGTGTGGACACACAAAATAGCTGCTCAGCCCACATCTATTGAATAAAGACACTGAACTCATTGTCAGTTGCATATGTTTGTGAAGTGTGTTGTCAGGAGATTTTAAAAGAAGATAATGGAGATAATTAGAGTGGCTGAGTGGGCCTATTTTGAAAGATGCTGATAAGCCTACCTATGCCACAGACTCTGATGGACACTGATTATTGACATAAGCTGGAGTATTGTAGTAACAGAAAAAAAAATACTTTGACACATTATGGGTGTCTTTCCTAGTCAAAAATGAAGTCTCTTCACCTTTACCTTGTTTTATTCAGTATCAATCAAAATCTTGAATGAATCAAACAAGTTTTGACTACCTATGGCATTATGGAAACCACCTTATCAGTGGAAGAGAGCTTTCATTTTGTCAACAGGGTGAGTGTTTTTAGTCTCACACACACAGTTCCACATATCTCATTCAGGAAACAAATGTACAGTTCCAAAGAACACTTTTATTGTTAAGAATGTAAGAACTATGAAGGCATAAATGTGTTCAGATACAAGGACCATTAACAGTGCAGTGGTGTGTATTCACATGCTATCAGCATATGAGCTATGACAGTAATATCTGGCCTGCTCTTTGACACACTTAATGTCTCTTAACAGCACACTGAGGTAGAAGACACCTGAGATTAAAAGAAAACTATACAAGGTCTGCATCCTCACTGCTGATAAGTTATAGATAGATCTGGAGGCATAGCAATGATGCTGTTGTCCCGGCTATACAGAATTCAGTCTAACGATTTTTCTGTCTTTATATACAGCCATGGTTCAAAGGTCACCATTTGACATTTGCGTGAAGTGTTATGGCTCTTCAGAGACAAGGAATCATCTCAATAGCTGTGACACACACACACACACACACACACACACACACACACACACACACACACACACACAAATACAAACACACAAACACAGAAGAACAAAAGCACCCGCCTAGGC
>JBBPDH010000104.1:16981994-16992924 GCA_037974565.1 Clupeocharax schoutedeni
AAGTGATCTGGGAGAACATTTGGAGGCATATTTATGGTTTACACTATAAAAACAGGCATTGGGATCATTTGGGGGGGTGCATTTTAATCGAGATCAATCTAGATTAATCTCAAGATTACAATGAGATTAATCTAGATTTTAAAAATTAATCTATGCCCACCTCTAACATATATGTTTTTTTTTTCTTTTTTTCACACAAATAAATAAAATGCAGACATTGATTTAATATCTTCATTTAGCAGCAATCATGTGTGGGTTTGAAAAAATGATATTGATTAATAGTTCACTGAAAGTTCTTGCTCATAATACACAGATACGGTAAACTGGAATGTAACGTTAATACAATAATTTTCTAGCCCTAGATTTTATATCAATAGTTGATTTGTGCAAGCCATACATTTATGTGATACCAAAAGTGATCCTATTATAATGGTTCTCTGGCTCTATCCACATACTACAGTGTTCTGCAGGAGGCAGAAGGGCAGAGGAGAGCCCATAGCCTGTCAGATTTATTATAGAGCAAAAAAGAAGATCAGGATCGATTGACCCGTCCAGAGAGAGAGCCTGTTGACATGTTATTAGACAAGCAGGCTGTGCCGCGCTCCAGTGTGCAGGAGGATGATGGTGTCATGTCGAAATGGCTCTCAACTTCAGAGTGACAGGAGCGAGAGATGAGATGGAGATAGAGATGGGTGGTTCCATTTTGACGGGCAGAGAGCGTCTGGAGCACATGAGGAAAATTAAAGTCCTACATCGTTTCAGTGATGTGGCTTTAAACACGAACGCTTTCATTTTAGAGACATTTAAGTCAGAGCGTACTTTGCATATAGTGTCTTCAATCATATGGCACTCATAACAAAACGCACAAGTCTCTGACTTAAATGTCTGTAAAAGTGAGCACCTTATTATTGCTGACGCCTTTACACACCAAACGCGATTTATTCTCCAGTCAATGCATTTATTCAAACCCATGTATGACTGATGATCTCTTACACAATTAGTGTGTATGTATGGATGGAGAACAAAATGATTTGATTTGCACTCTGATTCTTACACTTTTCGCAATAGTCATAAACTCAGTCAACCAATCATCGTTGAGGTTCTGTTGTTGGCATGGTGACAACCAAGATGAAAAATTAATTGTGTCCCAGCAACCTGTACATTCTGACATCAAAAGAAATCACTTGTCCTCTGTGTTGGGCTAGCATCTCCAAAGCAGCTTTAACTGGGTTACAGACATAGGAAAATATGTGTGAAAGAAAGTTTCACCACCTAAATGAAGCGGAAAACTTGCTACTCTCCATTGATGAAAAATGGAAAGGAGTCTACCCAATGTCTACATTTGCCTCTTTTTTTTGTGAGGAGCATACGATAACTTTAAGAAAACAAGTAGTTTGTTCCAAGTTTATTCTGACTATAATATAATTAAATTGAGTTTTTTTGACCCAGCAAAGCCGATGTGCAACTCAGCTTATGTAAAACATATAGACACGTGTGACTTTATACCCCTTGAGATGAACTAAAACCAGCATCTTCAGCCAAAACCAAAACATATTTGAACTAATATTCTATTCCATATATTCTATATTTTTAGTTATAATTTGAAATTTGACACTGGTTGTAGTCAATTTGAGAACTGTGGCTGCTGATTATGTCAACGTGCTAGCAGGGCCTTTTCTTTCTGCATCTGTGGCTTGTATTCTGCACATCAAACAAGCAGTCTTAAACCAGTAGTGCATAAATCCTTGGGTAGTGTTTTTATCTCATGTTCCTAGGAAAAAAAAATGAAACAGTTTCACAAGGCCAACATTCATACTGTTTATCTGCTGCCGCATCTGACTGACGCACCAGGGCAAAGGACAAAATAGTGTTTTTAATCACTATTCATATTTTCATAACCATGGAGTAGGTGGTGTATCAAAGTTATCCTGCTTTATGTTTTTAAAACACGATATGGTGTATTTTCATCTATATAGATACTGAATGAGGCCATGTTAAATTATTAACATTCGTGGACCATTTGAAGAATCACAGTGAATTAAAAAATCTGATATGTTAATTAAGCTGTAATATTTTACATATTTTTCTGTGTTCAATGTAATGAAGTCTCCAGGATATTAAATTAATAATGAAATAAGCATTCTGAAAGGAGATTCTACATTTCAAGGGAAAATTAGCCCAGAACCAGGCTTAATGTCTGACTGAGAAACTGACCCTGGGAGTCGAGATGATAACTGTTAATTTTTCCACACGGTATAATTTTGGTATTAAGTGGTTTGATAGTACATTTGGTATCTATATCAAAGTTAAATTTCTGGTATAGTAATGATTGAAATTTTTCCACGAGTCAGAAATAAAGGAAGCAACTATCTGAAGTCTCACATTCTTATTCATCCCATGTTCTCTTTTTTACATCAAATCAAAGACAGAGCAATAATAGAAAATGCAATCCTACCGTCCACGCAGGAGGGGGCCGCTCGGGTGGTGCCAGCGACCTGCCCGGGGAAGCAGGAGCACTTGACAGTTTGGGAACGCTCTTCGATTTTGTTCTTGTTGCAGCAGCGGTGCGCCGCTATGACCTCACAGGTTCCTGCCTTGACGTGCACTGCAGAAACACAACAAGGACACAGAGACCATTAAAACCAGGCAGCTGCTTAAACCTCAGCACACACAGCAAGGCCTGCACTTTTATGTTTGCAACCTGGCTGTGGTTCACCGCAGTGGAAGGAAGTACCATCACAAGGGCAATAGGGACAATATAATTATATGGCGGCAAATGCTGGAGCAGGGCTGGTCTATTGTGCAAGGGTTAAAGCAAGTGTATTTTTTGACTGGCATGAGCATGTGGGCATGATTTTTGTATCTTTATGAATTACTTACGAGATTAACAGATCAGAGATGTTCTGAAACCCCAGCATCCAGCATTGGATGAACAGTGTTTGCTTTTTTGTTTGTTTTAGAGTGTGTTTGGCTTTTTAAAGAGGTATAGAGGCTCTTTTGCAAGCATTATTTACACATTCACACATCATTTGGAGGTGTAGATTGGAGAGTAAAGAAAAAAAATAAGTTTTTTTTTTTTAAGTTTTAGTCTTCCTTTTAAACCAGCCTTAATTACATCGGTAAAGATTTTCAATTTAGGACTTGAGTTGAAAATTGATTGAAAAAGGGGCCTCCATCTTCCCATTAGCAGGCCAATCTGAAAATCTCATCAACAACATTAAAAACATTTTGCCTCCAATCAATAAGAAGCCATTCAGACACACACAAAGGGCCCGTCATATGGAGGGCCGGTGAAAGAAAACAGATTTAGTGATGTGGGCGTGTGCGGGTGAAGGTCTGAGCGCTTTCTGTGTGATTATCTCCGAGCCCAAAGCAAACACCGGCTGAAACTTAATTTGGAAAGTTTCATCAGCAGTTGACTGAATATTCAAGGTTTGTTTGGTTTGAATAAAGCTGGCGGGGAAGAAGGTTGGGGGCAGCAGTCATGTCGCTATCGCTGCTATTGAGGTGGATCAGTGGGACCACAAACAATTATTGCATCTGTAAGCCAGCTTAGCCGTAAAAATCAATGGCTATGAAAAATAACAAAATAGTTTTAGCCCTAATCGAATAGTTAAGGTGCACTTGGATTTTTCAGTGTTGGTTCTGGCCCACTTATGCATCTTGGCACACTTTCGTTAAGTCCGAGAGGACATGGAGAGGGCTGGCCATGGATCTGTTCTCCACCTGCTGTGAAAGAGCCTTCCTCTGGACAAGTTCATTCATTAAACTGCAGGGACAGACTCACTGGAGCTGGAAAAACAGCAAGAACTACTGATTAAACCATAGGTCTTTCACCAAGGTTACAACACACACCGACCCAGCTGCTGTTTTGTATATGTGTATGTATGGAACGTGCGTAAAGAATAAAGAGACGTCTCACCAGTTAGTTTCCATGTAGGCTGAGTGAACAGATTCTCAAAAGAAACAACCCAAAGCTACGAATGCATCATTTGACTGAAACATTTGGCCAATATGTTTAGCACGGCCTGAAATCTTGTTGATAAAATATACTTGTAACAAAAACAAATGATGAAATCTATTGCCAATACTGTTATATAATGTTATGTCCTGAGGGAGATAATAACTCCAGTTAATGGCTGTCTAATGAAAATAGAGTAGTATACAATAGTTGGTGGTATTGTATGACTGGGGAGGTCTAGGGCATGACTAAATGTTTTGGAGAAAATGGAGAAAAAGCTCAAATTAAAGTGGAATCTTTTCATTTTTCACAATCTTTCACTTTTGTTCACCTCACACATTCAAATAAAAACTCCCAATAAAATCAGTGAAGCGTTGTTGAAGTAAAAGTAAAATATGTATAAAATAAAATGAGCCTGTACTGCCTATTATGAGAATGTTTTACTCCTTAATATTTTACTTAAGTATTTGCTTTGTTCGGTCCCTAGAACCTGCAGCTCAATAATGTAGCTCCATGACCTTTGCTAAAAGAAAGCACTTTCTTCCAACATTTGTGCAGAAGTTCCATGACATGCAACACCTGCGATCAATAGATTTCACTTAAAGCACTGCGGCTGGTTATCAACCAGGAAGTCATGGAGCATCTGCATCAGCCAAGGGAGAAGACATAGGCTGGAGGCTAACGCTAATGTGACCTGGCGTTGAGCTCGGACTTTCAGCGGATCAATGCCTCTTGGGCACCATACTCGCCTCTACAATTGCATTCATTGATCCTTAATTGATAAGTGTTCCATCATTACTGGAGGCTGTTAAAAGTGAAGAGAGCTGTTGTGGGCTGCTGTCACAACCACAGGGGACAGAACTGCCCTTGAACATATTTGTCTCAAGACAAAATCACCTCTGAAGTACCCTGAGCAAGGTACCTTCCCCACACACTGCTCCCCGGGAGCTGTGTTCCTGGCTGCCCCCTGCTTCACTTGGTGAATGGGTTAAATGCAGTACTGTTCACACTGAGTGCTGTGGTGTGTTCACGTATGACCGAATGATCACTTTCACTAAAGTCCTGTGACAATGCCTATGTGCTCACCTAAAAGCCATATAAAAATGTATGTTATTAGAATATCTTAACTAACCAGATGTGCTAAAAGGGATGCGTTATCAGAAAGATGTGCTATTTCCTTCAGAAGATGTGTTAAAAGCAACAAATCATGCCCTAACTAGACACACCTTGGTGCTCATTGTATGTTTTCTTTTTTGTTGTTAAATCGGTTAAAATGTGTTAAAAGTGTTAAAACAGATAAGAATATTATGCAAAATGTGTTTTGTTCTTTGACACATTTTAGAGTGTACTGCACTGGATTCATTAGACTGTACTTTGTTGGTTTCATTGATGCTTATCTTTCTGTGTGAAATTCCATATTTGTCTACATCTTTATATCATATAGCACCTTGTTATACATAAATAAGCATCTTTTCCAGCTGAAATATTATTTTTTTTATTATTTAATATTATTAAATATTAAATCTTGATTTATTTTTTAAGACTTTTAAGACTAATAAAGGCAAATTCTTCTTTTTCAGAAGTAAAAGTTTATTCTTTACTTTTAATGAACCTACTGCCACTTCAACTAATCCACTGATCTAATCTTAAAACCACCCTGTTACTGCTGTGCCCTCCTAATGACAGCTGCTTGCAAAGCATTATGTTCCCCTTCAAAGAGACTCTGACATTCACACAAGCACCTACCCACACATACCTTAGCAGTCTCACATATCTCTTTCTCACATACCGCTAATATAGAAGAGCATCTACTGGCATGAGGAAGAGGAAACTAAATGCGGAACAAAGCAGTGTCTGGAGTTTAAGACATTAATAAAAAATACAGAGAAAATGTGACTCACAATTACCAAGACCTGGAAGATCACAAAAACGGCCACAATCCAATTAACTGTGCTTAAAGCTTTCAGCTTTGGGAGATAAGAAAATCAAGCTCCACTCTCACTTTAGATATGAAACATTCCACCGTGTCACAACGCGGGGCGCAGGCCCTCCATTGTGCGCTCCCTTGGAAAATGCAGGAAGGAGCAAGAAGCCAGGAATCCATGCTTTTATTTAACGAAAAGGAAACAAAAACAAGGCTCGAACTTGAACAGGAACATGAACGTGGAACAAGAACACAGACAGGGAAATGAAGGCGTTAACACAAACAGGGCTTAAATACAGAAACTAATCAGGGTTTAACCCAAGACAGCTAGGAACTAAGGAACACGTGAACAGAAAACAGCTGAAACAGAAAACCACGTGATACATGAACCAAACAAACAAGAACTCAAAGACACGTGACACAAGCAGAACAGAACATGAATCAAAATAAAAGTCCTCAAACAACACGAAGAGAAAACAGAGTCACAAAACCGAAAAGCAGTGGCCTTCACCGGCCACTGACCGAACCGTGACACACAGGTGCTTCTGTGAGAGGAAAAGTCAACATTGTAGGTTTAGAACGAATGTGTAACCATTCAAGAAGCTGTTGCTGACGAAAGTAAACAGACAAAGAAAAAATTGCATCCTGAAATGAACATCTGAGATGTTGAGGCAAGTTTTATGGAGTGCCAATTAGTAATTGTGATTACTTGGATGGTGAGAAGCTGCAAATGCAATCAACTTCTAAAACTGAACTGTGGAGGTGTGGAATTAAATCCCTGCAGATATCTGCAGAAAGAAAAACTGAGGAAAATGGAACATATATCAACTGAAACATATGAAAACATCAAAAATGTACATCAAATGCTGCAAAATGTTTTACTATATAATTATGTAGTATAACCCATAGTAATGATTACATACTAATATAATTAAAAGCTGAATATTTATTCCTACACTAACAAATAAATGGTGGTTTTGTCTGGGAATTACACAAATGCCTCTGACTGCACAGTACTGTACAGTATTACAAATACTCCAAAAAAGCAATATTAATTTGCTTCACAGGATGGAATGTTCTCATAAACCTAAGACAGAGATTTCCAACCATCATCTCATTGTTTCCTCAGCTTGTTTCCTGATTTGCCTGATAGTTTCCATTAGTTTCCAGTTGAGATATTAGATCCACCAAACCGACATCACATAGGATTAGATGTAGATTAAAGTGGGTCTGCTGCAATCTAACTCCAGATACAGTGTAAAGCAGCTCCTTTGGAGTCTATGAGAAATGATGTGAAAGATAGAAAATACATTATGCAAAATGCTAAAATATCCCTTTAAACCAAGGATGACTACAATCTGAACTTCCCTTGGCACATAGCCCTCCCAACTGCTACAGTATGTATTCTGCAATATTTATGTTCAGCACTGAACTGTTCAAGCTTCAACACCTACGAAATGATATCAGCTACATTACCCTTGACTGCATTCATATATGCAGAGCAAATTAAAATATTCAAAGCAATCCTAGTAAAAGGAAAATATCGCAAACAAAACAGCAGAAACAAGCGTCTGTATATTACGAAGTAAACAAGAAAGGTGATATAACCTCACAGCCTTCTATTTCACATAAAAGTGAACATATACGGACAGCAGAGACGTCTGCCAAAAAAAGGGAGGCTTGAGAGTAAATGGGATGTTTTTCATAACCAACCTGGACATATATTGTGTCAAGCAATTGCGAACATATGGATATTTTACAGGACTGGGAAATATTGCCGACACTTGTCAAAAGCAGTTAGCATCTCTGTTTCCATACAATTTCCCATTAACATGATTTGATGTTAAAAAAAAATGAACCATATGACATTTTCCACAAGGGTAAAGGCTATTTAAAAATAAAACTGAGAACATATTGTAGCCGACCGCACGATGCAAAAAAAAAAAACATCACACAGGCTCTTTTTTCCATCTTTTTAAGTTGCTTTTGTGGCTTGTCATCCTGCCAAGGGTAAGCTTGCTGCAGCTTTGAGTGGTTGTTTTTGTCTAAATAGTTAGTGAACATAATGACAAATACAAAAACGAAGGGGAAAAAATCTAAAACCACCCCCTGTACGCTCATCTCGAATTAGCATAACACAGCCACTCGTGCCTTTGACTGCAGCAGGAGAGGGATGACAGACCTTGTGTTGCCAAAATTGCTATTCAGAGCTTGTTTTTGCATGGCATTCTAATACGCACAACTGAAAAGTAAAGCACCAAACGATGCACTGCAAACTTTTTTGGCACCACAGCCTACAAAATCAAATCTAAACCAGTACATTGCCATTCCGATCACAAAGTTATCATTTCAGGGTCATAGAAGGTTAAACTGGAAATGAAGATGTTTTAAAGTGCCAAAAACCTTGAGGTTCATGTATGATATTCAATTTTCATTCATTTTCACATGTCTGTGGTTTCGGCTCTGTTAACATGCAATAAATAATCAGGCTCTTTGTGCTACTGTGCCTTTTAGAAAGTACAACCACATACAGTAAGTGACCTGTTTTCTGATCAGTTGCCCTGAATCAGATATCTTTTATTGGCTGTCCAGCTTGAAACCCTGAACAGTAAACTGCTGTAGACTGAATAAGTGTGTGTGTGTATTTGTATTTATATATACAGAGAGAGAAAGAGAGAGAATGAGAGAGAGAGAGAGAGAGAGAGAGAGAGACAGAGAGTATACATGTATATGCAGATGCATTTGTTTAGCAACATAACAAAAGCAAGACTTTCATAATAAAGCTTATATTTTTGCAAGTACTGACTGGGGACTGAAGGGGGCACTTTGAAAATGAATATTGAATATTGTTAACATACTACATCCAATTCTTGTTTAAAAATTTGATACAAATGCTCCACAATATTGGCCTTTTAAATAAATTGAAATAAAAAAGAAAAAGCTATTGGTTGGGTCAGCTGGTGAGGGAGGCTGCAGTTGGTCGTGCTCAGAGCAGCTGAACCAGCTGAAGCTCGAATCCCTACTGCACTCTTTCATCTGGCAGCACAAGCAGTAAGCTCATGCAGGGAAAGCACACAGAGAGGCCAGTGAAAAACCTCTCCGACTATCTAAGCAAGGACTGGCAGACAACATCAGCCTCAGCTGTTCAATGGAGCGGTGATAGTGTGTGTTTGTGTGTGTGTGTGTATACTCAGAGCCCAGAATGTCCGAGGTGATCTTGCTTTCTACTGCAGTAAAGAAGCAGCCACTGTCTGTTCCCTTCGTCAATATGCCACGCTCAATAAAGGAGGAGGGCTCATATCGATTTAGTCATCAGCGAGTAAAATAACATCATGAAGTATTCATAAAAGAGGTGCTGACCAGGACACACCGACATGTGCTTGGAACAGGTTTCTCAAAAAAGCATTAAAGAATAGCTGCTCTGCTTATCATGCATAACGCAACATTTGGGTTTGCATCGGTTCAGGCAGTTTCTTCCTGTTAATAGTGACAGTTGATAGATGACGGTATTGTGAATCATCAATAGATCTGTACCAATGACCATCAAGTTGGGCCATCTGCAGCTTTAACCCTCTGAGGTCCGAGGCCTTTCTGGCACTTTGCTATTGGCTGTCATGGTCTGCCTGGACATGCTCCCAAAGCTTTTGTGCTAACTAAATCTTCTAAGTCTTTTAGAAATACTTAAATGCTCAATACTTCTAGTTCAATACTTTTATTTGTCACATGCAGTTATTGCTGGTAAAACATAGACTCTGCTACACATGGTAAAATGGAAGAAATAAGTTTAAACACCACAAAAATAGTGTAAGTATAAAACAGCATACATATATAAGTGTAAATATATAAGTACAAATAAAAATACAATATGCTGTCACGGGAGGGATGGCTAAACCCCAACCTGGAGCTACCTCGGGGCAAGGACCAACCAGACAGGCTACGATTCATGCTATATTCCTCTTTATTAAAGAAAACAAGGCAGAAACAAAAACCAGGCACGGGGGCCATCAGAATAACCAGAACTCAAATCACCAGAAACAGGACAAAGACAAAATAAGGCGATGGACACATAAGGACTCATAACAGACACAGGCTTAAATACATGGAGAAATCAGGACCATGACACTAAACAGATGCAATTCAAAATCTCATGACACAGGAAAACAGAACAGACATGCGACCAAAGCAAAACCCCAGAAAACTCTTCAAAAGATAAGCCCCCCAGCACACAGAACAGAGAACAGAAACAGAAAACAGACAGGCCGTGACATATGCAGTCTAATCACGAGCTCAAGCAGTATAACATTTTTTTCTCATGACGGCAAAGGTACTGATTACATGCACCACACATCCACAGTTTTTGTTGTCCTTCCTTGCACCCTGCATATGATCATTTGGCTAGCAGATATAGCTTCATAAGCACCAACAGCAGCTAGTAATACAGATATTAGGCTACTTACTCAAGAGAAGCTCAGAGTGCCTCTGTTCATCCTTGCACAAAAATCAATCATATGTGTGTCATAGTCTGTAGTCCATGTCCTATATCAACCTAAATATTTTGCCTGCAAGGCTGCAATTTCAAAGGGTGATTAAAGAACTAAGTTGAGCAGCAAGTATGGTTTCAACCACCAAAAAACGTATTTTATTTTTAAATGACCATTTCTCATTTTTTGCCCTTTAGTATTAAAGAGGCTGCTTTGGTATTGTGACTGGTATATGGAAATGGCCTTTGCTCTGACTGGCTGCTTTGTATTGTGTCTCAACTCGACATACTGATAGACGTGCACACACAGCTTGTCCCATAGAAATGGTGTCTGTTCCCCAAATAGTGAAAAAAAAGAATAAATTCGTTAAACTCGCCCGAAACAATCTGATAACCAGAAAAACAAAAAACGGCCAAATAAGTAGTCGAAATCTACCTCTAAAGTTTGGACTTCTCAACGTTAGATCCCTTGCGCCAGTAACAGACTGTTCCCACTTCGGGCAGAAGGTTCCACACCATTAGGTCCAAAACAGAGAGACTCAAGAGGAGCTTCTATCCTCAGGCC
>JBBPDH010000104.1:16994541-17016401 GCA_037974565.1 Clupeocharax schoutedeni
TTCATTTTGTAAAGCTGCTTTGTGACAATGACCATTGTTAAAAGTGCTATATAAATAAAACTGAATTGAATTGAATTTAAATTAAAGCATGAAACTTCATTGTGAAATCATGGGGACTAAGTTGATGTAGGCTGAATAGACAGTTACATGTAAATGGATTTGTGATGTCTCAACAACCCTCCCATTTTTGCTGATTAGTTACAATATATAGACTGTTTGGACTGGTATGTGAACAGTGCACTTGGAAACAGTGTTTATATACTATATGACACTTTGTTTGAAAAAAGCAAGAACATTTTGGTTTTCTGTAATAAAGGGCCTTTAAGCAGCTAAAAGTTACTGGAGAACAATGCCACATATTTTGATAATTAGTAATTAATCAGATTGTAAGATCCAAAGACCCAATTAAATATTTTGTACTGTCCACAGATGTGGCCACTTTCAAGCAACAAGCTGCTGGAAAATTGTGAATTTCAATGCACTGCATATGTATGCAACCGTTTAGCCAGTTATAGACAAGACAATATGTATGGAAAGAATAGATTATACAGGAAATGTTCTTAAGCTCAATTAAAGGTATGATGGCAGTCGGCGGCACCACATTATCACAACCTTCCTGCAGCTGCTTTGGTGGAAGTGAGAGCGCTCTCTGGCAGTAAATCAGTGATCAGACTCACTTTCCCTCCGTCTGTCCTAACACTTATTACTCAGCGTGACGGCAGTGAACAGAAAGAAAAGTGCTTTTCTCTCTTCTCCCTTTTCCCCCTTTTTTCCTAGCAAAGCGCGAGCAAGTGAGTGGAGCAGAGTGGCAACCCAATTACCACTGCATCGGCGTGGCAATTTACAGCAAGTCACTTATGAAATTGTTATGAAGCGATAGAGCGGCCGGCCATCTGTGGCGCACAGAGTGGGGAGATCAAACAGCCAGACTCCTCACAGCTCCAGTTACAGGATCAGAGGGGAGGAGGGGGGAAGAAAACAGTCACTGAGCCTAGCTCTAAAAAGTCCAAATGAATAGATGTCACATCAAATACTCTTTACTGGGCCGTCTCTTTGACACAAATATGCCATGTTTTTTTCCCCTGATGGGAGAGAGGCGCTCTGCTGGCCAACGATGCGTGGAGGCCTAGGATGGGGAGGCTTCAGGGGGGAGGCAGAGGTTCGCAGCGATCCCAAGCCAACTAAGGTTGTACTTACTCAGCTCAACATAGCACTGATGTTCTGTGGTTAGACAGGACTAATGCGAAGTCGAGGCAACGCTCTCCAAAAACAAGCCGTGTATCCAGGCAGAGCTCCAAACCACTCAAGCTAATATAAACAGAAGCGGAAAGGCATACAAAAGAAGCAGACATGAATAAATGATGGAGGGGCACGTTTGAAGGCAGGACCTCTACGGCAGACATGACGCCCGCTGTCAGCTTCGTGCCGCTCCGACACTTTGGAGGCTGAGTGTGGGAAGGCTGGGTGTTAAATGGGAATTAGCGGAGAGGAAGATGAAAAGGAAACCAAACGCACAGGGGCTGAAGAGGTGCGGCCCATCTGCCTGCTGAACCAATGCTGTATTTTTTATTTAATTTATTTTGTATTTATTTAACAGGTTTAGGCTTTAACAGGTGTTCACAGATCTTTTTCAGAGTGATGTAAAATGGAAAGCAAATGTAGCCCAACACTCTTAGAGTTGTCTAGAGCAATGCCATAAAATAACGTTTGGTTCTCTAAAGAACCTTTCAGACATTTCACTTGTTTAAATGAAATTTTCTTATTCTATGGCCGGACAATTTAACTTGTTTTGAAAAAGGACAATCATCTGCAGTGGAATGGTCAACTGGGAAACGGTTCCATTATTAATCATTCTAATTAACTCTAATTCAGTCCACTAAACTTAAGTGAATTGCAAGTCAGTTCCATGAGATTTTATTTTATTTTTAATCATAAGCATGTGCAAAAAATGTTATACACATATTTCATGGCATTATAAATGTTATGTATGTAGAATGAAAGAAAAAACAGAAGACTGTATTAACCCTCTATTAACCTGAGAGGCTTGATAATGGTAATATGTGCCCAATTACTGTTAAGTAACATTTTAATTCTGTCCACTTGACTGGTCGCAGGCAACAATGGCCACTTGACTGGTCGCAGGCGTTTTCTATAGTTCTCTGAATTCGTTGTTTGTTTGTTTTTCTGTACTGCTTTGGCTCTTACAGAATTCTGGAAATCCTCAGGAAACTGTGGTATGGCAGAGGCACCAGTGTCAGGCTTGTAGCTGTTGTGAATATGATTAATTAATTCACTTGTTTCACTATTCAGCCAGTTTGACTGACAAAAATCTGCATTTTTTTTGTTTGAGGAATGTTGATTATGGATTATGTGCCAATAATGTTTTACTGGTGTAGCAGAAAAATGTGACTTCAGTCTTCCATATGTATGATAATCAAACACCAAAAAAGTGATTCAGACAGATGCCAGTGTATCACGGTATGACTCCCTGGTCCCAGGCAACATATATCAACATCAAAGAGTTCAAATCCATCAAGACCAACATTATTCATCCTTCAGACTTGCCCTAAGTGGAAAGTGGTCTTAAACAAATGTCAAGGACTTGGATGTACATCATCAATCATGAGAGGGTCATAAAAATAATATCAACTTACAAAGCTGTGCCCTCTAACAACATCAACATTGTCTTTAGACATATCAGTAAAGGTGGAAGCTGAATCTCCTTAGAAAATCATCTCAGATTATGTCTGCAGAGACATTACTGCCATTTATAAAATACTCAATTAGGCCATGGTAAGGATACCAATCCCCAAGCCATATATGTCAGTTAACAAAACCCATTACTAAGACACTGCATAAAAACAAACGACCCCCATTTCTTTCTTGCTGTCCCACCCAACAATTCCTTTTGCATATTATCCCTGAGACCAGGCATTTGGTCAAGCCACTGCCATAGAGATTGCTGAGGCTGACAGATTCCTGGGCCTTTGGGCCCAGGGCACAAATGAACTTCTCTCCTGCACCATCCATCTCTAGAGCGCACTGTTAGCGGCTACTTCTGATCAATGACCCCCCCTTGAGGAATCGCGCATCTTTCTAAGTCAATGGCCTCTGAATGTTATTACATTTCAGTTCCAGGAAAAAAAGCAGCACCCTGAAACTAATGGAGAGCATGCCACCATTTGATCACCGCTCAGCCAACATGCATTGGAAATGGTGAAGGGGAAGTGAAGATGAAGAGTATCACTCTCGGCATCAGCTAAAAAAGTGTCACTTGAAGAAGCTCGGAAAGGATAGTGTGACTCTGTAGTTCCTCACACAAATGTGTTTTATAGCCACTGCTGCTAGGTTGAACAAGTTTTACAGAATATTTGCAAAAATCTCTTTCAACTGAATGCAAAATTGGACAGTTCTGTCAAAACACAAACTTAGAGCGTGTTATTAAATTATTACAATTCATTTGTATGAATGATGGGTCATGCTATAAGGAATAATTTTGTATTGCTTATCATTGTCATGGTGGAAAATAAACTGTTGACATTTCCAAGGTTCACGGTTAGTTTATTGTCATCAGCAGCTGTGAACATGTACAAAAAGTTTCTCCATAGACCATGGTACAACATGTAGCAACATACAACATTCAACCTGCCCGGTTTCGATGAGTTACAACAATACAACAATCACTATGCTGTCATAATTACACCGTTGAAATGTATCCATCGAAAAAACAAACTGATTAAACTGTGCATTGTTGAGGGAATCGACTTAGTGATTGACTTGCAGGGTGGAACATGGATAGGAACTACCCAATTAATATTTTGGAATAATAAGGTGTACATATATTGGCATTTTTATTCAATATAGGTTATTCAATTTAGATTAACATTGCTTTTAAAAAGTTGTTGTGTGGGTTGTCTTCAGATTATTGATCTTTAGATCATATTCTAGCACCATAAGAGATTTTTGTTAACTTAGAAATTCATCCATCCACTATCTGAACCACTTCTCCTTAGTCACACAGGGCAGACACACAGATTCACACCCAGCGGGCAATTTCGCAACTCCAATTCACCGGACATGCTTATCTGTGGACCGTGAGAGGTAAACTGAGCTCCTGCCAGAAACCCATGCAGAGACATGCAAACTCCACATAGAAAGAACCCTTGGTCACCCCAGCTGGAAACTAAACCCCGCACCCATATGCAACCCACTGCACCACCGAGCCCATTAGAAGTTAATTTAACTAAAATGTTACTTGTTTTTAAAATAAGGTCAACATGCCTTTTTCATAGTGTAATAAAGTGTCTGCTTTGCTAAAATCCTCAGACTAAGCTATTCGTTCCTCTGCAGCAGGCAGAGAGCAGAGGTAAGGCTGGGGAAGCAGAGAGCTGTTCACTTTCCACAGTGTTCTCCTATTCCTCGCACATACGCACACTGCCTCCGAGTCGAGATGCCAGTCATGTTTGCTCTAAATAGCATGCCATCCCCACCCTCAAAGTGTCAGTAGTGTTTTACATCTGTCTCACACACACACACATACACACACACTCCTCCAAGCCTCCTAAACATGACTGACAGCTGAGATGTCATCGCAAATGCTGTCGTGGTAACAAACAACACCAATCAGTTTCCCATGCTGTCTTATGCCTCCGACACCAGCCACATCTCAACTCAGGGACAAGGGTGGGGTGGCAATCAGATCAGATGAAGTGGGAAAAAATGGTAGAGGTGGCAATGCTTGGATTACTTCAGAGTGCTCTGAAAAAATTCAAATCAGGAATATACTAAAGGAACCGGACATGAAAGTCTAAGAATCAAAGAAAGCGTAATGGGAACCATTTAACATGAACTTGTGTAATTTATATATTTAGCTCAGAGTGTTCCTCAAGTACTCACCAATACCATGGGAGATGATGAATTGTAAAACCCTCAATGACTCACCATTTAACAGAGCCATTTTGGATCAAGGTGAAAAACGGCAAGGTCTAATTCTTAATTGTCAAAATTACATTGAACATTGAGCAAAGGACCTCAAGACAAAGGTGAAATATTATAAATGTGGATTCTTAATCGTCTAAATTACATTAACTGAGCCCTGTGCAGGAGTCATTAACCTACCGCAGCCTCACTGCTAGTCATAATTACTTCACATTCTTGGTGAACGTTGTGCTGCTGTCCAGCACAGGCCATTTCTTTATTCATAATTTTGTCCTCATCGATTTTCTGCTCAAGCCACCAGTCATTTTGGACCGCCAGACAGGTGTATCTTTCTGCGTGACACAAAGATGCCCCCTTCCAATTGGTCAATGGGCAGCAGGAGGCTCGCTATTTTTGGGGATTGTGGGCAGGAGAGAAGCAGCTCCAATACTGTTAAATTTCATGCCCTGTTCGTGTAGCTGTATACTCAGCCCGAGATGTTTCAGCCACATGAGCCTCTTTTTTATGGCGTGCTCAGGACACCGTGTTGAGCATTTCATTCCCACAGTGATACAGACTGAGGCACATAGTCACAGAATGTAATGAAGTGACTACAGAGGCGATTGATAGACCTCATTTTAGAGCCTTCTATTTCACTCGGCTTCTAGGACATTCTATTTCACTTGGCTCAAACTGCCTCTAGTGAGGAACTAGCTGAGAGCGTCTTAACATCACATTAAAAACAAGAGGACAAGAAAGAGGGAGAGAGAGGAAGGGGTAATAGACAGCCTTAAAGCCTTCCTAATGCTTTTCTCATTCAGCCCTCTCCCTTTGCGTCCTTTGAGAAGGATACATACTCATAAATGTCTTCTAGGATTTATATTACATTATTACTTGTGCTTATTGAGTGGGTGGTTTCAAAGGGGCAGTTATTAAAGCAAATATCTTTAATTTACAATTTGGTCCCATCAATCTGTTCTAGTAATAACAAGGAATTACTTATTAGCGTTGAGAGAAAGATATTTAGTTTCCTGACAGAATTTCTTTCTACATGTTCTAAATTGCTCTCCCTGCTCTACGGATAATGTATCCACCATATGCCAAAATGTGAAATGAGTCAGCAAAGAGTTGTAGCTGTAGTAGGCATTCCAAAAAATGTAAAAAAAATTACAGTACAAACGCTACTTCACTTAGGCTTCCAAAGGACATGGAAGGTGACAACAAAATTGCTTTTAGAACTTCTAATATAATTCTAATGCTGCAATGTAATATTCTCACAGTTGTACTATTACTCCTATCTCATGGCAAGACCAAAGAACAGTGCAGATGTAATCTTATATTTCAGCTGGGACTATTATACTGCTGCACACTTGTTTGAATGGTGTGGTCAAGGATTAATTGTTTCTATACATCACATTCCACTTACCTCCCTTTTATATGTAAAACCCCAGGTAACTGAAGCAACTACATAATCATATTATATATAGAAAGTAGATTTCATTACTCTTTCACAATATCCTGAGAATATGATTAGCAGTAATATAGCTATAAATTAGCAGCCCTACTGATATCAGCTCAACATCAAAAACAAATTGTATGAGGAAAGTGACCATTTGTCATACGTGAACACACCACAGCACACAGTGCGAACAGCACGAAATTCAACCTCTGCATTTAACCCATTCACCAAGTGAAGCAGGGGGCAGCCAGGAACACGGCGCCCGGGGAGCAGTGCGCGGGTACTGCTCAGGGTACCTCAGCGGTGCCTAGCGGTCTAGGGGATCAAACCTAGACTTTCTGGTCACGGGGCGGATGCCTTAACCACTAGGCCACCCAACTGCCCCGATGATGGAGGAAACACACTTCCATTAAGTCAAATTTATTTCTCTACTTAATCCAAGTCCAACAAAATTAAAGCCCCTATCAAAAACTCAACAAAGCTTACAATTACACAATTAATAGGCTTTTTATGAATAACTGTCAATGGCCTTTTTCATTTGTAAGCATTAAAAGCAATTACTTTGTAGGTTCTTTCGGTGCAAGTAAAATTTAAGAGAATGGGTTTAACCTAATGACTGAGGTCACAACATCCAAGGCAAAAGGAAACTTCAAACTTCAAACGAAAGGAAACGAACACATCCACAGGCAAATAGTTAATTAGCAAGGATGATCCCAGAAAGCATCCCACAAAGCGATGGCAAAATTCCTGCAGCCTAGACCACATGTATATGTGTGTGTGTGTGTGTGTGCCCTTTTAAAAGCTGCAGTCGGGGCCTAGAAAGGCTTCTTGACAGCAGCTTGCTGGCACTCTGTTCTCAGCGGCAGCCACTCCACCGCTGTCAGCGATTCTCTGCTAATTGCTTCCATCAGTAAAAATCGTTAAGAACCCCCCCGCCCCATATTCTTTTCCAAATCCAAAATGCCCACGTTGCTTTGAGTCGCAGGCCATCAAGCCATCCGGCTGTATGTCTCAATGGATAATAATGAGAGGCTAATAATGAAGAATAGCCTGTAGGTCTGATTAGCGATTACACTGCATACAAGGCCAGATGAGTTAGCCAGATAGGCCAAGAGCTGTGTGTTTAAACAGTACTAGCTTTCTTACAGTGATTAAAATCAGAAGGACCAAGATAGATCTGACTATGACTGTTGCTAAGTGCACCAGTATTACAGTATCACATTAGTACAGGTGTCCTAAATAATGATAAAAATGGTGTTGAATTTCTCACTTGTTACAAGTGACATCCTTCCTCCATACAGTGCTTGTTCACAAGCTACTGCAGTATATGCTCTCCCTTAGCACCCTTATCACTGCCACCAAATCAGTCAGTTCAAATAACACTCTAGGTAAATGTCATGTGTGGCAAATAGTGATTGTTCCAAAATACTGTTCAGTCCGAATATCACACATCATATGTCACATATGTAAAAAGTAAGGACCCATCTCTGTGATAATCCTATTGCCAGTGTGTGAATTAAAATGTTAGGAGACAGACATTTCAATGCTATACATCAAAGATCAGAACTGCAAAATAAGACCATTTTAAAGAAAAAATCTCAGACATGCTGGGACTCAAACGACATATTCCAACTCTTGTGACAAGAAGTTATTAACGTCAAAGGTCTGTGAACCTGTGTGCTCAGTCACTAGCCATCAAATATTGTACTCCTTATTCCCTGTTTCCAACTCTCTCTGGCTGTATCTCTGTCCTCCATCTTGTCATCCACCTGCTCTCCAAATGTCATGCAGTAGCTCTAGCCTCATCTACTGTGGGAAACGGCACACGTGACACTTCATTTCCCAAAGGAGGGAGTGACCTGCCCTTCAGACACCAAAATGTCACTGTCCGAATGCTGACATCTCTCTCCCTCTCTTGCTCCCTTCCTATCTCTTTCTCTAGTTGTGCATTCTGATGAACAAAGCCTTTGTGCACTGAGGCATGCTCTGTTCCCCTGTAGACATGGGGACCTACTGTTCACAGCACAGTCAATGCCAGACAAGCTGCAATGTAAGTAACCATGCATGAATTCTTCTGACATAACTTACAGTTATGCTGCCAAGGACATAGCAGAGAATTATAATCTACCAGACTCTGAAAGTCAGGTAGCACATGGAGATTCAACAAGACGCTTATTGTTAGATTTATATCATCTCTACCATAATGTATTAGATAAATGGATGTCCAATCAGGAATGTGGACCATTTGAAAGGATGCTGGTGGAGCAGAGGTCATTCAGTGTGTTTGGTGACTGGCAAAATATCTTCAACTGAAAATGCTTAGGACATTAAGCCCATTTGTAAAATGTCAGCTTATTCTTATAGCAATCAATGACAGGTTATAACAGATTTCCGATCATTTTACAGGATTGAACCCAGGACCCTAATTTCATTTTTAATGTTTCATTTGTATTCAAGATGCCAAATGGGTAGGTTAACTTAAGCATTGGTATATCAGCTGATCCAGTACTTGGGCTGTCCAAAGATTTACATAATTTGTATAGTTAATCGTGATTAACTGCAATTGTATTATTTGCTCAGGCTTTACACTAAAGAAATGTTTTTTTCATTCAAAAACAGTGGCTTTTGTTATAGGTATATGCATAGGGTTTCAACGCCAATGCCTGACCT
Organism: Clupeocharax schoutedeni; assembly: GCA_037974565.1. Classification (NCBI taxonomy): domain Eukaryota; kingdom Metazoa; phylum Chordata; class Actinopteri; order Characiformes; family Alestidae; genus Clupeocharax; species Clupeocharax schoutedeni. The sequence continues at coordinate 17,003,588 of JBBPDH010000104.1, forward strand.
CATAAATGCTCTACAGAATGAATATGCAGCAATCTCCACAGAGAAACTCCAAAATCTTGTGGAAGGTCTTCCAAAAAGAGTGGAAGCTATTACAGCTGCAATGGGAAAACTGAGTGTCACTGAAGTCCCCATTTTAAAGTCTCTGTATTTGAATGTCATCGAAGTCCCTGTTTGTGTAATGGTCAGGCTTTCCAATATTTGTGTCCATACACCATTTATAGATCTTTTTCTCTTGATATCCTTGTCATGAATTAGCCAGAACCTCAGACCCAGTTTACAACTTGGCTTAATCCATGGCTGGAAAACCAGCAACACTTGAACAGTAATTGCACAAACTCTACACTATAGTGAAGAATCAAAATAGTTTTTGCATCCTCACTGTCAAAAGCAATGAAACTGAGATGTTTTAATACATACTTGCTAAACAACAAGTTGTGTCTATTTCTAGCACCAATGTGGATGTTTCCTGAAGCACACAAATTACACTGGTAAGTTTGACCCCGAAAAGGGCATTCGTTTAAGTCCTGTGTCTTCAGAAAAGACAGCAGCTGTCAAGCTGCATCTCATAATCAGCTCTTGCGATGTGTTTCATGCCTCTTTTATTTCACCCTGCATTCCAGCAGCCCTCCCTCTGGCAACTGACAAAAAAATCAGAAAATTGCAGTACACTAATAACCTGCAAATGCATATTTCTGGCTAGAAAAACAGGCAGCATTTTGATCATATCAACACAGACAGATCATCTTGAGGATCTGTAATTATCCGTTGAGTAATACTAATATCATCACACTTCATTACATGGTCCTAAAGGGTTCTTGATGAGCATCTGTAATTCTGCATGCAGCTATAATACAAGTTGTACTTGCTAACTTGTAGTTTAAAAAACATTGTGCAAAGATAGCTGTTATAACTCATAACTTATAACATATAACTTTATCCTGCACTTGCTGCTTATTGCACTTCTGGTTAGACCTAAACTGCATTTCGTTGCCTTGTACTTGTACATGTGACAATAAAGTTGAATCTAATCTGTATAATCTAATAAATAAAACTGTATGTCTACAAGAAAATGTGAAGTGCGATTGCGCAGCTGCTATGTTAACTGTGGGTGTTGTTGAGCAGTTGCTATGGTGTTGCTGGATGTTTACTATGGCACGCCAGGTGGTTGCTAAGGCGTAGCTAGTCTGTTGAGACTGTAGAGATGGTGTGGTGTTACTCTGATGTTGTACATGGTTGTTAAGGTGTTTTGCAAAGAGAGACAGAGGTGTACACAAACTTTGGTTTTATGGCTAAAAAACAGAACTCCCACTCTTCCGGAAAATGCATGAACCATGAGGAGGGAATTGTAGCAGCCCCCACTAAAAAGGGTAAAGGGCGGGGAGTGATGAGGCAGAGCAGAAAGTCCATTTCAAACTGCTCTAACTAAGGCAAATGGATCATTTCCTTATTATTAACTAAACTGACAGTTACAAATGTTTTAGATTAATGAATTTACAGACACTGAAAGCTAAATATACTTTCCTTGTGTACACAAAATGGCTGGGGGAAAACACGGAACAGATTAAAACAATGGAGAAAACCATCCACTGAGTTACACTCTCAAATGAAGACACTTTTTACTCATTCCAGTCTGTTCTCTCCTTACACCCTGTGTTTGGTGCCTGATTTCTACTCCGCGCTGGAGCGGTTTCTGCTGTTCTGCCGACAGCTCATAGAGTGAGTTGATTCCAAAAGGCTTCAGATTCCATCCATTCAAGTCTATGGATAAATTATCAGTCTGAATGATCCATACTCGTGCCACACAATCCTATGCGTCACATGCAACACAAGGATATTAATGAATGTTTTAGCATTGGGTCAGAGACTGTAGTTGGAGCTGGAAAAAATGTTGAAGTACTACTCCATAGGTACTCCATTTCTTGATTCACCAAAGGAAAATTCAGAATATGCCCCCGAGATCTAACTTTGCAAGAAACAATGTTCTTCTGAGCATTGCTGCAGAAGAATCACTTTTGTTCCCTAAAGAACCTTTCATAGGATAATTGCTTAATTGGCCTTTAATTGGATTTGGAGATCACAATGCATTTTCCATCTGTTCAAAATCCAACATGGTATCGAAGGTCTCTGAGCTAGAGTGTTTTCACTCAATGACAAGTGGGGGTCGTGGGTGGAAGAGCTGGTTAATGTTATTTTCCCCTACTGGAGTATGGTGATGTAATCAAAATAATGTGATGTCAAACCACCTCTGACAAAGGTAATGAGAAACAAGAAGTCTGTCTTTTAAATGACATGGCAGGAAAAAAGCTTCATCAGCAACATGAAATAACCAAATATAAAATAGGAGCTGGAATAGTTGTTCATTGGGTTAGTTTCCAATCTACACATCTGCACACATTCTCTAATTTCCAATCTACACATCTGCACACACACTCTCTTCCACCGCAACCCCCCCACCCCCCATCCATCTCTCATGACTGCATAACGAGTCATGGTATTGTTGTGGACTCTGTGGTGTTATTAGGTTGATCTGAGCTCTCTTTAGAGCCCCGGGTTTGGGGTAGTACCGAAGTGTCTGAGCGGCAGCACGCCCCCAGCTCTTTCAGCCAGTGGGGCCAAAGAGGTTTGTTTACTGGGCACACCTTGGCCTGACCTCAAAGAGCTATTGGGACTAAATATGTGATTAGCTGTGTGTTAGCCTGAAGCACTGAAGCTCAGGCAGCCTGGAAAGCAGCTCTCTCAGCCTACCGAGAGCTGACTGATTGGGGGTCCTCGCCATAATCAATCACCCACTCTATTGCCAAGCCAGCACATACACCTCTGCTGGGAGAAAGATGGGCCCTCCTAACTTGTTGCTATCTTTGTCACTGCTCCTGAAATGCTGGGCGATTTTATTTAGAGCTGCCCTTTGGCTCGTGAAGGGGAGATTAATCGGTGCTGCCTCTTTCCCTTGTCCCCAATGGGCTTTTTGCTAGGCCTCCTTGCATAGGACTGGAAGACACCGCCTTGCTGAAATACACCTAGTCAAATGGTGGAGGATTTGTATGTTGTTGTCTAGACTTTGTTGCCCTGGGTTTAATTCTTCAAATATTATTTCACCACTTTATGGCAATATCCCAACACTGTTCAACCATGTGGATGGCTCTCATTACTGCAATGTGAAGTCACAGCTTGCGACTTTAGCCCAGGGTTGGTGCTCTCACACGTTCTATCTTTTTTTCTCTCTTCCTCTCTTTTTCCCTCTCTCCATCACTGCTGTCTCACTGATGAGTCTGGTGCCTCTCCCTCAGTAGCTATGACCTCTGTAGCTGGGGCCAAGGAACCCAATTCATATTAGCATCCACAGGGACTACAGAGACTTCTTGAATGCAGTTGAATGGTACTATGGAGATCCCTTTAAGAATAAATACTGATAAGCCATAATGTTAAATGTACCCATTTAAAATGGCATGGGTCCCTCTCATGCTACCAAAACAGCTCTGACCCATCATGGCATGGACTCTACAAGACCTGTGAAGGTGTGTTGTGGTAGCTGGCACCAAGAAATTAGTAGTAGATACTTTGCTGTAAGTTGGGGCCTCCACTGATCTGACTAGCTTAACCAGCACCTGGAAGCCAAGGCAACACCTTTGTCATGTAAGCCTTTACATGCTTTTCTTAAACAAAAATGGTTATTTAAAGAATTCACTGGAAGATGCTTAAGAAAAGAATAATTATTCTTCTTTGGCCTTTTTTGGCAAAATACATCATGTTGATTTTAAAGAGTCAGAAGCTGATTGGGGCCATGCTGGTGCCATGCTGGAGACCCCGTGGTTCAGCTGCAGTTAAGTGGAGGTTAAATGAGCTTGTTGAAGTGAAAAGAGTACACAAGCACCAGGTCAGATGTTTTCTGGAATTGAACTAGCGGCTTGGAATTGAAGTAGCAACTCAGCAGTGGTTGCCGCCAAACTTGGTACCCTGGCACTAATGCATAGTTATTAAGCAATATGAAGAGTTGTGTGTTTTTTGTGTGTAGTGTGTGTGTGTGTGTGTGTGTGTGTGTGTGTGTGTGTGTGTGCTGTGAGACTCACCAATGTGGCTACGGTGTGAGGAGGCCAGGCTCAGTTGCCCCCACAAAGACAGCAGACAGACGCCAAGCAGTAGCACGCTCCTGCCCACACTCCGCAGCTCCCTCTCCCGCATCCTACAGACACACACACACATTCAGAGTTAGATCCGTTACAGAAGAAAAAACACACAGATGGTTAGGTCATGTTTGCACCCCAGAGAGCAGGTCAAATCCACATACATGCACAGAGCCAGAGCTAACAAAAGCAGCACAGAGCTCCGCAAGTGGAGAAACACGGGATCATTTGGTTTCTCTGCTGTCAGGGATTCCATCAATCATTTACTGTATGTTCTCAAATATCAGCCTCTGAGTCAGCCCTTCTTCAAACACTTTAGCCAGTGACACAATCCCTCCCTGTTTTGGTGGTCTGCTCTTGGCTGGCAAACACAGTAATCTTGATATACTATCAAAGGCTGTTGGCCAGTAATTCCCCCTCTATCTTTGTGAGGAGTCCAGAGAGACTCGAACACACAAAAGCAATCAGAGACTCATCTTGCTGCCGGGGGCCAAGCTTGTGTTCCGCTCGTAAAGGGGGAAAACAATCTCAAAATCGCAGCCATCCTTTCAAGGCCTTTGCCAACATATCTTATCAAATTAGCACAAAGATTGGTTTCATGCGTAGTGCTCAGTGCCTCCTTGTTTGGCAGAGACTTGTGAGGATTTTCTGCATATGTTCAGCAGTAAGACCAGCTCTGCCTGCACTCGTCGGCTCTATTTCTAAGCAGAAAGGGAAAAAACTGCAGTGTCTAAATAATTCAAGCAATAAAAGGTTGTGATTAAGCACTCCTTGATCCACTGAATCAGATCTGTTGTTCTTTTAATAAGAGCATAGCCTCATGATAGCTGTTTGTGTGCAAGGTGGGACAATAAAGAGTGCTGAGAGCATTAAGAGCTGTTGCTGCAACAAGCCATTTTTCAAAGACGAGAGCGCCATTTTTTTATCTCTAAAATGCATCCTGATCCAACCTCAAGATTCAACAGACATTTATTTATATAATACAAACAAATATTATAGCTGATGACTCATGTAAACAAACCTCAGAAAACAGAAGATGAGTATGGGGTGAGTTAAAGAGGTAAGCTCCATTGGCTTTTAATAAATGGTGAACTACAATTTTACATTTTTTAAGGGTTTTGCTTCCTCACTCATTAACCAAAGCAGGGTGTCACAATGTCTTCCTTCAGACAGGCGAACACCCTCCTGTTCAATCCAATTAAGGAACACCGCTGTAAGTACAACAGAACACCTCAGAGAGAATTACACCTAATACTGTTTTGATGTAGGAGTAAAATATGGTTTGGAGGTTTCAATTAAATTATCATCTAGCAACAAAATGTGTCCTCAAAGACACCTTGCATAATTCTGAGTTCTACCCAGCACTGAATATATTAAACATTTATATACAAAATAGTGGCTAAATTCTCTGCACACTTCACTAATAATACATAGATTTTAAAAATAAGTTTTGGCCGATCAAAAGCATCACATCCATATAAAAAGGATTTCAGCATAAAAGGCCTTTTACAATGAACTAAAATGACACTTTATGAACAAAGGGACACCTGTTTTTCAGGGTTTTGGCTAGGCTTCAAGGACAATCTTAATGCTTCAGCATACCAAGACATTTTAGACAATGCCATGCTTCCAACTTTGTGGACACAGTGTTTTGCGCAAGGCCCTTTCTGTTCCATCACAGTGTTCCAGTGCACAAAGCAAGGTCCATAAAGACATGGTTGGATGAGTTCAGTGTGGAAGAGCTTGACTGGCCTGCTCAGAGCCAGTCCTTTGGGATGAACTTCAACTGAGATTGTGAGCCAGTCATTCTCGTGTTTGTGCAATAGTCAGGCGTCCCAATATTTTTGTCCATATTCTGTAAATCAGCGGTCTTTGAGCGTCCTCTGTTCAACAGCACTTCTGATCCAACTGATCAACTTATTCATTAGGAGGTTTGTAAGAGTAGGGAAAGCACTCAACTGTGGAGGATATTGTGGCCTATTGTGGGAATTACTGATAGACAATCAACATCTATTTTCTGTATTACACTGAATAAAGCAGCTGCATCTTAATCATTCACTACAGGCTTGTCTTTATCCCACTATACGATGTTCTGCATCTCTCTTCTTACATACATATTAATACACACATACAAAACAGATTTTTATTTTCTTCCTGTTCTTGTTCTTCTTCTTTTTTATTGATGTTTTTAACAATGCATCAAAATATTGTGATATCAGAAGGCAAAAACATGACAATCTGTATCATGCAACTGCATTGTTCATAGTGTTAAACCAGTGTCAATCAACAATCCAGTCCGGATTTCATCTGGATTTTCAATCCAAATTCATGTCACATATCCCCCTCCCCCTACCTAAGGGCAAATTTCCACAAGCTCAGATTTCCAAGTGAAAGATCAATAGGATAGACTGGAGCTCTCGTTATTCTAAATTTTACTTTAAATTTATTATTTTTACATTTTTTGCTTGGACACTAACAACAGTGTCATCAGTATCTGAGTTAGATCATTTTGCAGTGGGATCAGTGTTCCTGGAACTCAAATATTTCTTGGAGAAAGAATGCCAGACCTAACAAATTTGGGTAAATATCTCTCACAATGAACACAAGAATGCCGCCACACAAAGCAGAGGAAAAGCCCAAAGCTTATAAAATAGATGACGTCAGAGGAGATGAACTATGGGAAACCATGGGATATTCTAACACCACCAGATTAGCCCAGGCAGCACTCAAAGCCCTCGCACCTATTGATTACACAGAGATGTGAGTATACTGCAGCCAGAGTGCTCAGAGCGTTCTTCTTGCCAGCAGTCCGAGAGACACCACACAGCTTCCTGAGTGGACATGTTTTGGTTTAAGGGCAAAACAAACCAGCCATAATGTTTTAGCGTTTCCATGCTAAGCAGCTGGTTTTGTAGCACTTGACACATCCCTGAGGCCAGGTTATGCGTCTCTACTGTACATCCCCCGATTTAAACTGCTGGAACGGATGTCATAGGCTTTTGAAAGAAAATGCCTGCCCAGAACAATAAAGGTCATCACGCCACTGGACCCAATTCACAGCACAGCACTGTGGGTAAAACATACAAAATCCTTAAGCTGCATTTTTAACTTTCTTTTTTCATTTGACGTAGCTCCCAAAAACCAGAAGTCTGGACCCTGGAATAAATAACAAAAATACCAAAAAGAGAATTAACAAAGGGTTAGTTTTTCTAAATGACTAGCTGAGTGACTGACCTGAGGTCAGTAAAAATCAATGAACATGGACACACGCCGTACAAACATGCAATAGCAGCAAACAAAACAAATCACAACACTAAATTATAATTAATCTAAAACGAATGCAGCATAAATGTACACTGTATCATCACCCACCGCAATGCAACAGTAAAAGGCTCCATCAAATTTCAGTTTTCCAAATTTCCTCAGACTATTTTCTTCTCTAAGAAAGCGTGTAAAAACTACAGTAACTTTTAAAAGTCCTAAATCAAATTTATAAATAAATGAGTTTGGAACTCATGCTCCGATGCTTGTGTTTACCAGGCTACTGTTTCTCCAGGAGTTATTTGAACTCAAACAGCTTCTGTGTGAATCCCTGAAGGCTACAGAAAACCAAAATGAACCCACAGCAGCAGGGTCGAATGCACCTGTTTTCACTCAGACTCACTCAACTTCATTTTGGAAGCGCATGAAGACCCAGAACACATTCTGCATATGTACATGAACAATGAGTATTTTCAGTTCCACAGCACAACAACGGTTTACTCCTATTAGAAAAGTCTCATCTTCAACAAGGTGGAATAATGAAACAGTGGTGGTCTTGTTCCCAAAGTCAGCTAAACCCACCAGACCACAGTTATTGTAAAGTTATTATCTGGATGGATTGAAAACAAATGCTGTAGTAATATTCCCTTCATATCCAAACTCTGCACATTCCATTATTCCGTCTGTGTTCTTTCAATATTGTTATTATTTTTTGTTCATTTTTATATTCATTCAAATATACATACAAATACGGCATAATTGACAATGTTCACTATCAGATATGCACTGAGATACAAGTGACCAATTAAACTGACATGATGCAGAAAAAGTCATTGCTGAGATTTACACAAACATAAAATAAATGATTCATTATTTAAAAAGATAGAAACAGAATGCTCAGTCACGAGTCTTATTACAGTAAACCATTTTGTGAAAATGCTTGACCAGCTTTTTGGCAGTCTGGCATGAAACCTATGCATGTTTCCAGCTTGGCCTTAAACACTGAAACAGATGCAGATGTATTTTTGTGGATGAAAAACATTTTGAAAATGTAATTATGAAAATGTTCTAAACTAAATAATGGCATCTGCATTCATCTCAAAGAATGAAAAGGAAATTTAACATCTTTGTGAGCAATTTTCTTCATGTTAATATTTTTGGATGACAGCCAAATACATAATTTCATTCCACAATCTTTTTGGAGAGATTGCATGCATAAAAAATAGGATAGTTGTTTACAATATTGCATCCACTGAGCTCACAGTTATCACTGTCAGTTTGAACCTTAGGGATAAAAAGTTCTTTGGCAGAGTAAATACTACACAGGATCTGTACTTCATCTGTCCTTTTTTTCATTTTTGGAGGGATGTCCTCTGCCTTAACTAGGGATGTCTGGTGCACTTCCTCTGGGAGAGTTTTTAAATGGCCCCAAAATCTTTGTTCATTTAGATTTATTTACACATTATACAGTTGGATGATTACCAAAGAGTGTGCTTTTGTTCTGCCTTAGACATTTATTAACCTAGATGACAGAAATTACAGTCATAGTGACATTTAACAGCCATAATAATAACCTTTTTCATTAACATTTTCATTTAATTCCTCAAATCAGGATAGAATAAGACATCTACATGTTTAATATTACCTTCAACTGCAAGATTAAACAGCACCACTCTGACTGAGCACTGTGCTCTCAGTCAGACCTGCTCTTTCGGTTTTGTTATTCTCCTTCAGCTTCTGTACTGCCTCTCCTAGCTTGTGTTTACAAATGTTTTTATTAAACGCAGATTTACAAAAAGGCGGCTGGTTATAATCAACAATGTAACCCTTTCATTGACATTAACTTACGGTAAACGATTTTCTATGGTAAGACTATAATGAAGCAATATTCAATTCATGGTACGGAGTTCATGGAGTTATGATTACATATTTTCACAATATTGAAAAGTGACTTTTCAGTTGTTGCACAATTTACTGAGCACTGAAAGGAAGGGGATGGGTACTGTGCATGAATGTGCTGAACTGGATTGTTGATTGGGGCTAGCTAAACACTATACACCAAATATATCAAATACATTAAATATCATCACTTTTTTGCATTGTGATATCAACATTTTTGATTATAGCAAAAACTATGGAAAGCTCTAGAAATACAGAAATGATGGATTCACAGTTAGATTGGAATGCCAGGCTCTAGATGTTTACGTTAACGTTAATGTTATACATGACACCCCTTTTCAAACCACATAAAGGCTGGCTAAAATAACTTTGCTGAGCAAGGTGCACCAGAAATCCTGCCTAGTTCTAATATGACAGGCTAACAACCTATGGGGCCTGATATAAACAGCAGACTATGGCAGGGTGACCCACTCAGAGTACCTGCCCTCTCAGTATACTGTCAATTTGGAGATGCACTGACACGACTGAATAAAGAACCGCGAACGAGAAAAACTACTAATGATTGTACAAATAATGATATATTTCCTTGGAATGCCAAATCTCCACTAAAACAGGCAAAGCCGCCCCTGCTTATGACTCAGTCTCAAAACAAATGAGACACCAGGAAACTCTTGTAAAACAACTGACCCCCTGACTCATCATCTTTCTGCGCCCCGCATGAAAGTTTAAACACAGAAGTGAAACGACAAAGCAACTGTATGCCAGGGTTAAAAATACAAAACCATGAGGCTTTTCACAGAGGAAGAATGGGCGTTCAGAGCAAAAGGGGACTCCAGCAAACCGCCTAAACATGCAGGAGTGAGTCAGTGATGAGTGGAGACTCACACTGCACCACCTGAGTCCCCCGGAAGAGTGCATCATTTTCAAGCGAGCGCCTCAACCTGCCTCATCCGGCTAATTAGTCCCTTTGGAGTGCCCCCAGTACAGATGGCAAGATGTCTGACATATTTATTTCTGTTCCTCTCATCAAACCACTCTCCTCCCTCTTTCTCTCACTTTCTCTCTCTCTCTCTCCTTTCTTGCTCTCACTCTTTCACTCCTCAAGCAGCTTATTCTCATAGATGTGACATCACACAGGCTACCCAGCACTTTTTGACCTTCCTGTGTCTGTGTGGGTGTGGATGTGAGTGTGTAAGGATGTGGATGTGAGTGCGTGGGTGTGGGTTAGTGGGAGAAGCGGAAGAAGAGAGGCGTGTAAAGGCGCTCTTTCCTGAGGGACCGGACACACAAGTCTGCCGGCGTGTGAGCGAACGAGTGCAGATCCAGACATCTGTTTCATAAAGCAAAGAATCAAAGCACGGGGGTGGAGGAGACATGAAAACTTGTCAAAGCAAAAGGAAGGATGGAAGGATAGATGGATGAGGGGGCGATGGAAAGGATAAATGCAAAAGGTGTGGCTTAGTGTGTTGGTAATACTGGATGATACTAAGGACTAAGAACATGTTTATTGGTAGCAGCAAAACTCCTATTACTCCTTATACTGTAAACCTATAATGTAAATGAATTATATTGTTAACAATAAACACTTATGTGAAGAAAAATCTAAGCTAGGTTCCTGGTCACTTTATAGCACTCAATACAATAGTAAACCTGGAAAGAAAAGATGCTATTTTGGTACAGTAGCACAATTGTAAAGATTTAAGAACTAATAAGAAAAACATGAGCTACTAAACTAAATTCACAAAAACACAAAGAATGCAACAAAATGGATCTTTTAACCTTCTTAGTTCTTGCCATGTCACCATGCCCTAGCGGTTGGTGAAAAATAATATTAACCAATAATATTATCTCTCCCCACCCCTTCCACACCCAAACCCACCCGCTTCTTCATGTTCTTTCCAACCTTATCTATCTTTTTGCAAACTGCTCAGCTATTTCAGCTTATCCTACATGCAAAATGTTCACGAATTACACCACATGACTGAAGGAAAATGCATTAGGATTTGACTTTAAGACATTTGACAGTTTACAAGTGGCAAATCACTTTTGACCATTCATGGCTGGGAGCTGATAATCACATCAGTCAGTAAAGTGCTGTTTATCTACAGCTATTGGAGGGTGTCTGAGTTTTGATCATATTAAATTATTAGTGCTTATTGGATTCTTTTCTGCTTAAAATCAGTATTGCCATCAGTCATACATTTTAATACATCAAGTCCCAGAAGGGTGGGATGCATAGGAGGAGTGACAGAAGAAGAACAGAGGACATTCACATGCATGCTTGCCTGAGGTAGACCTTAAGGTCCACAGCACAAGTGGGAGATTGACATTGACAAGCTAGTGCTGGGAGTAGAAAGCAGGAATTTGTTGGCTGCTTCTATTCTATGCAGACTTCACAGCATTTATGCAAGACAGGCTTGGCATTTTTGAATACAAAGAATTTCATCTGACGCTCTGAAAGGCTGAAGCAAGCAACTGCTTTATATGCAACTTCCATGCAGCTATGAGACTGTCACAGAGACATTTACAATGACCAAACACTTCATTGTAACAGCTGAACGCCATCATAAGTGGGACTTCACAGGGTTTTGAAGAAATGAATAATAGAGCATATGGTCAGCCTGGCAGGCTAACAGAAGACCTGTCTGTGTGACACTGTCAGTGTCACACACTTCAAAGGAGAATTTCATTCAGTTGGTGGAGTGTCATCAGTCAATATGATGCACCAGTTGTTTAAAGTCTGTGCATCCAGCTTCTGACAAGCAATTAGTGCTCAGATTCAAAGGGCCAGGCTTGACATTACATGCTTTATTCACATATGTTACACCACAAAATAAAACAATACATGTTGAAGTCTAAGAACTGGACTAAAGAACAGTGATTCAGTGCACCTGAACTATTACTTTGCTTAGCTATGTTTTGATCAATAAATCATTTGATTAAAAAAAATAAACAACAATTAAAGTTCTTTCCACAAGACTGAGTGGCAAACTAACGAAACTATTTCTTGCTATTATAGACCACACCTTAGACTAAACATATGGTTGTAGTCAGGGGTTAAACTGGACCAGAATGTTCTTATAATTTTTTGCCACTGCATTTTTACAGCATTTCTTCTAGTTCCTATTTTTCAGAGTCATGTAGTTTGTAATGAATCCTTCCTGTTTCGTGTTTTAACTTCCAGAAGAGATTAGTTCTTTCTTTGATTACTTGCCATTATTTATGCTGTTAACCCAAAGTATTCTGTACCAGAGATTTCTATCCAAGTCTGAATAGCCAGACACTTTCAGAGTAATGATACACACCACCCACAATTTGATTTGTATACAGTACTGACTGAGTTTGTGATTCAGTGTTCCCACAATATTTAATTGTGGCAAAATCTGCTAATAATACAAGATCTGGGAGGCAGAAGGAGGATGGCACATGATATGATCTACTGGACAATGTGCTGATAGGTTTTCAGACAATGCAGCTGCATCAGATATCAACTCCCATTCTATACGACAAATTGTGACATGGCCATAATATGT
>JBBPDH010000104.1:17038432-17049404 GCA_037974565.1 Clupeocharax schoutedeni
AGAGCGCGACAGGTTTTAAACGGGCGCGATCCGGAAACGTCACGAACCAGAGAGAGAAAGAGAGAGAGAGAGAGAGACAGAGAGAGAAAGAAAGAGAGAGAGAGAAAGAGACAGACAGACAGACAGAGAGAGAGAGTATATCCGCACTAAAATATCAAGGTAAAAGTCATATAATAGCTTGCGTAGCATAGACCCAGCTCCCAACCCAACTTTGTGAATAGATTAAGAGTGATATTTTTTTCATCGCGCGGTAAGAGTCTCGCGTTAATGGCCCACCACTAATTTTAATTAAGTGTTTGTAATAAACCAAAGCTTAAAAAGTATGTGAATAATTATTGTTTATATACTGTTGCAAAATAAAACCTGGTAGGAGGTGCTAATAAAAACTGAAGACAAAAAGCAAAAATAGAACACATTTATTGGCCTCCATTTATTTCTGTTTCTCTCACTCTCTCTCTCATATCTATGTAAGAAGATACTGGGACTGGCAACACATTGAGATTGACAACAAATCAATTCATGCTAGATTTGCATGTATTTCCAAAGCTGCCGGTTACACCGTGCCTTTACCATAATGAGCTTCCCATCAGAAGCCACGAGCGGGTGGTTAAACAACACACAGCAGCTCCACATTTATAATGCATTAAAACTGCACACATGTTCTCTAGGCAAGGAAAAGTCACATTTCTGTTTAGGTGTTATTCAAGTGCTAAAAAATGCAGTTAATCCGAGAAATTCTTTATGCATTTAATATTCCATCGAGGATTCTATGCTCACCATGAATATTAAATAGACATAGACACTTATTTTAAATTTAAGACAGCAAACAACAAAAGAAGGGTGTCATATTTTGAATGAATTTCCATATTCACACAGTATCTTTAATTTTATTCAACATTTTAGGCCATGTTGGCTCTTAGTTAAAACTACTGAAAAAGAAAACTATTAAAGAAACAGACATCAAAAGGAAAGATGGGATTCGATTTATTCTGTTATAGTTCCACGGTCACTTCCCTGGATTTATGGCAGCCTGATTGAATTTGGCAATGACAGGATAAACCTGTTGGACATCTTCATCCATTAGCCTTTCTCATTGCAACCACATCTACCTTATCATCCACAGAAAACACAGCTCTGAAAGGAGCAGCCCACGGTTTTCATTACTGCGTTGTGGCCGGGAAGAGAGATAAGGTGGTTTTAAAATAGTTTACTGTGTGACTGGACGTTTTTTTTTTTTCATTTCCTGACAGCAAAAAAACTCTATTAGCATAGTAGCATTAGCATGTATCAGACGTAGCATCTGGCTCCGTGGGAGCAGAGGTGGAACAGAATGTTGTGTATCTATGCTATGCAGCAGAATTCTGGTCCTGCTTGGAAAGCTGTGGTGTTTTTTAGCAAGTGCATCTGGAAACAACAGGGGAAGCTGCGGGAATGGAAAAAAAAACAGACAAAGAGACAGAGTCAAATTTAGCATGCTCCCGCCGTGAACAGTTTGAACACCACGGGTTTGTTTTTAGTGCAATTTGTTCTCTTGTATCTCAAAGAGCTCTGGAAATCTTAATTTATTTATTTATTTTTTATGACAACCGCATTTTTATCCTCCATTTCTCAACAGCATCCCAAATCACCAGCAACTACTATATTAAGTGGCTTAGAAATAAAATGGGAATTTTATTTAGCCTACTGCACATATACACTCTAAAACCCATGATGCGGATAACTATGAGTATCATAAAAGATTATGGTATCATATTATGTCCTAATACACTTTTCCATCATGGGTACTGTTAATACTCAAGGACAATTATAAAGAGCCTGCAAACTACCTTATTATCAGCCTTTTATCGTATTTAAATTATGTGGCAGTATTATCAGCTTATCCTCAGCATTGAGATTCTCCAATACTCTGATGAGACACTCTTCTAATATCAGCGCATTATGCCATTATCCCGATTTTTTTTTATCCTTTACCCTCTTAAACAGATAATTTTCATAAGTAATTCTTCACATATTTCACTACGCCTTCTGTCGGTTCATGTCTGCCTATCAATTGTTCACAAACCTCAGAACAACTAAAATATCATGTTGCATATTATGATATAGTGCATGAAGTTGACCACACATTATCTCCCAAGACCAATCCAAGGGAGAAAGAGCCATTTCTATGCCATGCTAGGGCCAAAATTTACTTTCACATTCCTTGGCCCACTGGCTTCTTTCTTAAAGAAGAAGATGATGGCATTAACACAGTGGTTGAATTGTCAGGCTCCAGGCTAAAAAAACGACCAACACCTACAGGCACAAATTTCATTATAGCCGGAAAGACAACAACCAGCACAAACGAGCCTTTAACTTATCTTAACACAACCTACAACCTACACACAAGTGTTTGCCTTAGAAAAACCATTACGTTAACTACAACACGTCTGTATTCAAATTCCACTGCATATTATATGAAATGAAATGAAACTCCACTATTTCTGTGTACAGAGGAGAATGAAGTGAGCTTAGTCGTAGATTTCTTATTATCCAAACATCATGTTGACTCCTTAGCCAGTACAAGCACATGGAAGCATGGTCCCCGGGCCCTGTTCATTGTTTAAAGCTTGCAGTAAGCATGCCAACGACAGCAGCTCATCAGTGCTCACACCGCTGGCAATGAAGTGTCAGCATCTTCAGAAAAGCCCTCTAGAGGCAGGTTGAGCTGCTGTAGAGTAAGAACCCCCCAAGCAAGTCTCATTGTCTTGACAGGGGGATGCTCAGTTGGAATGTTCAGTCCTTGAAGAGGAAACAAATCTATAATTCTCTGTTAGGCAATGGCCTGTCAGGAAACACATTTGAACTAACAATGTGTTGAATGCTAACCAGAAGCTGGTGAGGAGCTGATGTTTGTTGTGGTAGGCTGGAGTGTGGACCAGGTCTAAGGGTCAGCTTACCACCCCCGAGAACTTGACCCCTCATTTCCTTAGCGAATTGTAACAGGTGTTGTAATAATAAAATAAACAAGAGATTCTCCTGGCAAAACTTTTTTGGGCTGGCTGCCTAAAAAAATAGGCAACAAATAAATAAGCAACACACACACGCACCCACGCACGCACGCACACACAAACACGCACACACACACACACACACACACACACACACAAACACACATACATATATATTATTAATTGTTTAATCTAGATTAATCTCATTGTAATCTTGAGATTATTCTAGATTAAAATGCCCCCCAGCAAAAAAAAAATTATCCCAATGCCTGTTTTTATAATGTAAACTATAAATATGCCTCCAAATGTTCTCCCAGATCACTTTAATTTCATTTGGAACTCAGTTTAATACATTACCCTTAAAGAAAATGTAAATATTAACCCGAGGTTTAAATATGGAAAAGTCAGGAACGAGAGAGACAGAGAATAAGAGAGCGAGAGAGAGAGAGAGAGAGAGATGATCGCACGAACGAGACAGAGAAAGGGAGAGAAAGCGAGAGAGAAAGACAGAGAGAGCGAGAGAGACAGAGAGAGCGAGAGACAGACAGACAGAGAGAATGAGAGAGAGCGGTCTCGCATCTTGTGTTAACGCAGCGCTAATATATATATATATATATATATATATACTCTTTAGCCTCTTTATATATATACGCATTAACCCAGCACTAATATATATACTATTTATAGCTCTTTTTTAAACTAACCAATTCAAAAATCCACAGCTATCAATATCATCATTGCTGTATTTAATCTTTCATGCTTGGTTTATGTAAAGCATGAAAATAACCAAGATTACTATTAGTTAAATTACTGACAGTATTACATTACTATAATACTCCAAGCAGTAATCCAACTCTGAATGTGACACATTAAATATGAAGGCATATATTCTACAATAATACAGAAATTACAAACATATTCATTTAAATTTGGACATATTGTGGAAAGTGAATTTTTCTGATAGTTTTGAGTATTGTGTTTCTCAGAATTTTCCCCTCCTGACACTGACACACAGCAGCCCTGGCACCACTACTGGTTACACCCCTAGTGAAAAGGTTCCTCCAGTAACTGTGGTCATTTTTGACAGACTACAACTCAGAGTTTGTTAAAGGTTTTCCTGAGTTCAAGGAAGCTGCACAACAACAGCAAAAATCAAACAGCAAAGCAAAAGCAAAATTAACAGGTTGGAAAATTCAAATTGTTTTCATTAGGCACGCTTTAGGTTGTCCCTTTTTGCGCATCATCCAAAAGTGACAAAACAATGGATCTGCCAAACGACACCCTCTAAACGCTTGGCACTGATCTTCCTCAGTCCTCCGCCAAGCATGGAGAAAGTGTCACTCAACACAAGACCCCCTCCCCCCCGGCATTCTGTTCACCAATTCAGAAGACCCTGTCCTCCTTTTTTGTTTTCTCTCTCTTTTATTTATTCATCATCATTTTGTCTGTATGTGTTTGTCCCTGGGAAGAGCACAGTGTTTATAATTACCTAAAGGCTATTCATTACGGTGAGAGACACTCCAGATGCCGGTCCAGAAAGGCAGAGAATGGAGTGTGCCATCATGCTGTGATCTGTATTCATAAAACAGAGTAGGCCTTTTATGCTTTGACGAGGCACTACCACGCAGACACGAACACCTTCTTTTGTGTTGAATACAGTCTAGGTTTGGAGCTGTCAGAGGCACTAGCCTTGGTGGGGAGGGGGGAGGTGGATGGGTAAGAGAAGGAGAGGAGAGATAGCTTGATCTGCCAATACTGGAGGTAGGGGGAGAGCAAGCCATTTTGAATCATCAGCAGAAGGTGAATGTTTGCTAGCGAGACAGGTTCTCAAATGGATCAAACCTACAGGGAACCAGCTGCCATCTCAACAAAAGCAGGCTCCACTGTGCTTCAGCTCCATTTTTATATCACCGGAAGCACTTAACTCAGCCTACAGTGAGAGTATGTGCAAGAGTTGACAGGACGATTAGCAAAATAAATCCAAGCTCTGGCACACAGCACTCTTTACTCTTTTTCCCACTTGTCTGGTGCTAAGCCCCTCTTAAAGAGTGTGTCTGATGCCCCTCTAGATGTAGCATTATTTATCAGAGTCTATTATTCATTGGAGATATTCCAGGGTCATCCAGCACAACCCATTGACATCACTCATGTTGGGGATGTGTCCCCACAACGTTTTGCTGTGGTCCAAAATAAGATCAGTATATCCTGAAACCAGAGCACCCTCAGTCCTCTGGTTTCAAGATCCTGGTTAAGCACAGATCACCTGTCCATCATGCATGAACTTACACAATAATAACAGATTCTTCAAGTTCAGTAGCTCACAAGGTGAACTGTTTGAGATGATCATGAGTGGTAAGGCGTATAATAAAGAAATTTTATTCCCACGCCTTGACAAATAATCTAGACTGGATTAGTCAAACAACAGATATGTCTCTAAGGAGCACAAGACAAAAGCTATTGTTAGCAAGGTGGGCTTCTTGCTATCTAGATTATTTAGAGCCTCTTTTCTTTACTATTTTATTTGAGGTTGGAGATAACCCTAACCCTAACCCTAACTTAGTTGTGATTATTAGTCCAGGTGGTTTATGTTATTTATGGGAATAGGTATTGGGTCAAAATCAGCATAAAATGCTTGAAGGTTAAGAAGATGAATCCAGTCCAATACTGTCACACTTCTGTTGTGAAATAGCACACACTCATAATGTGTGATAGCATGTCAGAATTGGGATTCCCAAAGGTTTCATGGTGTATTTGCGATATGCAGGCTGGGTGTTGCAGTGTGAAATGTAAAAATGAAATTGATGTAAATTTGTGAATTTGAGGGACATAAAGTTTCTCTCCACTGGAAAAACAAACTATTATATGGCCTTGTTTCAGTTATCCCACACATTTAAATGTAGTCAAACAGAGCAGAGTCAACATGTGCATACAGTTTTTTCAAAATATAACATTCAGCTGGAGCAAAACTGAAACATTTCAATGCAAATCTCTCATTAGCAGATAATTCTCTTTGGATTACAATAAAAATAGATTTCAGACACTGAAATGGGATTTTATTTCATTTTGTCAATTGCACTTCAAGACAACCCAATTCATGTATTTAACATTGAGAAAGTTTTAGTTTGTAGGTCTTACAAACTAAGCCTTATTTCTGAGTGTACAGAATAACATGACAAATAATTGGCACTGGGTATCATCTTACACAAATATCAGTTCTGACATTGTTTATCAATACCAGTATATATTGATCCTACTCACAATCATTTGGTGCAAATAATAAGGACATCACATGTAAAGATGTGAAAATATGCAACTGTTATTTTATTATTACCTTTGAAGAAATAAAAACCTAAATTGTTTCCTGAGGAGCAATTGTTAAAAATGTCTGGTGGTGAAGTGCAGAGCATCATTTACGTCCCTCCCACTGATCCAAACTAGCATTGACCATTTGAAAATGCAGACTATGTTACAATGCATTCATATCGATAACCGCGCCGTTTTTTCCAGGAGCTTATCAATATTTCAGTTTTGACCATTAAGGAACCAATATAGTACCAATTCCCATCCCTCCAAATAACATATTAAACAGTAGTATTAAGCTTGAATTTAAGAAATGCTAGCACTGGATGACTAAAATTCATCTAAATGCATTAAAAAGCGCATTTGTAAAGCAACATCTTTCTTTCACAACACCAGTCTTGTAGGAAGTGGATGTCATTAAATGAACAATGGATGTTTGATTATGTTGAGAGCATTGAGAGTCTAAATATCATGGTTTTGTCGCATAACTGATTAAGAATGAGTCCTTAATAGTGATCTCAGACTCCTTTCCTCATTTTACACACAAATACATTCATGCACATCTGTGCATGCAGTCTATGTCTCCCTCCTCATAATCCAGACAAAGAATGTATTTCTGTTAATCTTTTTTCTCTCTCTGCAGACCTCAGAAAACAAAAACAGTTAAATGATTGTTTGGATATCAGCAGAAGGATGGGGAGGCAGAAAAAATAAAGGTAGAATTGGCGCAGTGTGCGTTTAGAGATTAATTCCTTAGGGAGAAGGAGAAAGAGCCAGTCAACTCAAACACTGCTTAGGAGTCATTATTTTTAGCCTTGTTTACCGGGTGGTCTCTCAGACGTTCTCCCTCTCTTTTAGGAAAAAAAAAGGAAGGCAAAACAAGAAAGGGGCTCCAAGGAATGAACACATCATTATAAAATCAGATGCCACCTCATTAGGATCAAATTAAAGCTCCCCATTAAAGCGACAATATAAAGAAGACTATTGAGAAAAAATAAAGGGAGCAAGGTTACTGTAAGATTGAGTGCACTGCAGAACTGACTGGCTGCCTCTGGAGAAGGTTATTTATATTTAAGGCAGAGTTAAACAATGTCATATCAATTATCTTCAATTTGAACAACAATTCCTAACCACAGACAGTGGCCTCTGGTCCTCCCTTGTCCAGCAGGGTCTCTGTCGCATCTGTAAAATGACTCAGTCTGAAAGTATAGACTACGCTTCATACAATCGTAGGCCTTCATCATTATTGTTATCATGTTTTAACCACCAAATTTTGAAAATGTATTGTCTCTATGTGCCGGCGTGGTTATATCATACATACGCACAGGTAAAAGAAAATATGATGAGTCTGGAGTCTCGTTGCTTTTTTCCCTTTATAATCAATCAATCTATTGTTTACACCATAAATCTGGTAGTGATACAATTGATTTGGTAATGGAATTTGGTAATTGCTGACAAACCACCAATTTTACACATTTCTTTTTTATTTTAATTATAATTAATATACTGCTCGCATATCCAAAGAATTACTTGTTGAGATGATTACCGTAGAATCACAGCAGCATTAGCAGTTAAATGCTTAAAATATTCAAACCAAACTTTAAAGGAGCTAAGTATTTATGTGACACCGGGTTCCCGTGCTTATTGGCTGGGCTTATATTTTTCTTTTTTCTTTCTTTTTTTTTTTTTTTAAGATAATCGTTATTAGCATTACCTTTCTTCCATACCAATGAAACAATTATGGTTGAAAAAACTCTTCTGGTTTTAGCACTTCTGGTTCAATGCCCCACCCGCAGTTTTACTAGATTAGTTGAAATACGGAAATAAGTACAATATGAAGTACAAAAAAAATCTAAACATCCAAAGCTGGTCTCAGTGTCCCACCTATAGCATACATGAATAAGTCTAGATCATGAGCCAAACCAATTGCAAAATAAAAATGTTTTTTACACTATGAAGTTGATCAGCCATCATTATGCAAAAAGAACTCAGTAGTTGTGCAGTTTGAAAAGGTGACTAGTTTGTTGATTTTAAAGTCTTAGTTCAGAACAGCTGTTGATGATTGATGAATAATCAGCGATGAATGAATCCACAGTAACTGTAAGCAAGTCATGGACACAGCTGCAATCCTGTCCAAAACTTGTTAAAGCTATTTGCTGAGAATTTCTTACACTGTACAGGAGAAAACTTGAATTTCTTTTTCCTTTGTTTTGTTGATAATCCACGCCTTTTAAGCTCAGAATAATATCCTGCATGACTATTTCAGCTAATAACACTACAGACAAAGATAAATACACACTACACTATGATTGTATTGTATGACAGCATTGTATTTTTCCACTCCATAATTGTAGTTATGGAGTTGAATTGGGAGGGTCTTGGAGTGGACCTAGGAGGGTATTGAGAGGGTATTTACAGATATCTCTTGTCTTCTGTGATGACGCTGCCATTCATTATTTGTTCATGTAGAGAAATGTATAAGGTCATCAGATTGTTGACGTTTTAAAGAAGTCATTCAGACCTATTATTCACATCTGCTGTCTCCAGTCTGCATCAGGGTCTGTTGCATCCCCTTTAAGTCTCTGGGGCATTTTTCTTTTCTAGCAGATGCACTGCTAACAAATCCTAAGGAAAAATGTAAAGCATGGGTTCCTCAGATCTGCTCACATATATGCACTTATACATTGGTTGAGCAGTTCTCATGCCAGAGATACAGCTGGCAGTTCAGCTTTTTTAGTACATTTTATATAATAAAATATTAAGTTCCCAAAAGATTATATGCTCCAGATTTCACTGTTCAACAATGGTTATCATACTTATTTTTAAAGAAAGTCTACAGATATTGCTGCAATACCAGTGAAAGCATGCATTACCCTGATCATAACCTGTTTATTCAACATGAGGGACTCCTAACACATCTAAGGCAACATAGTGAGTAAATCTTACACATGAATGAAAAAGGATCTATAATTTATACCTTAAGGGATATCAATTTGAATCAATAATACAAGATGGATGGACATAGTGGGTGGGGGGTAGGTATTCTTTTTTGTTTTTACCAGGATGGCATCCCCTCTCATTGCTCTCAAACTGAACCCTACACATGTAAAATGGTCTATTTCTCCAATTGTCTGACCCAGTAGATGTTTTCCATCCAGCAAGGGACTCAAAGATGGGAAGGGAAGGAAGAGAAAGGGGATAAAAGAAAAGGAAGAGAGGAGATTTGGTGCAGAGGTACAGTAGCCACTGATAGATTACTAAAAGAGCCCATTCATTACATCATTCTCAGTGCAGCTCTTCTCTCACAGTCCCTCATTCATCTCCCAAATGGAGCCTTCCTCTTCATGGTAAGACAGCCAGAGAGTTAGCCACCACACAGAGGGTCCATTGCTCTTTTGCTGCACGCATACACACACACACACACACATACAGATGTACACACAATTCACACACAATTCTAAAAGCAGAGTCAAGTCAGTGCACACAAGGGAATTAGGAGTTGGTGCCTATACGATACACGTGCATATGCAAATACATAAACACAAACACAGACAACGATTTGTGTGCATCCTTCTAGGCTATACCCTTTCACATTCTGCAGTCAGTTCACGCACATTTACACCCACACAGAGCAGAGTGCTTTGCCAATCTGAAAGTGCACAAATCCAGCCACTGAGGGTGCACAATATATTGTTCTATAATTGTTACCAAAACTTTGGCCTTCTCAATGCTGATATTACATACATGCTGTATGGGTGTTTAGATTAATCAAGGCATTGTAATAACACAAATAAAATTGCAGGCACATCTTTAACCTCACTACAATTTTTTAAGACCTTGCTGTTCATTTGAGTTTAAAGGAATAGTCCAACAAAAACTTGTTTACTTGATTTTCTATGTCGCCCAGATGTAGTCAATCAGTCAAGACATACATTTGGTTTGACATCCAAATTTTGCTTTTTGAGTTGAGCACTAGAGCACACAGCTAACGAATGTTAGTCCTCTATAACAACCCAAATCTTTTCAATAAACACAGCCTCAAAACTTAACATGTGAAACACTTAAATACTATAGTCAGGACACTCATTGATTTAGGATGCAGTCTGTGTCTCCCTCCCTCCCCCTGTAGTCAGGACACTTGTTGATTTAGGTTTAGGATTCAGCAAGACTTACAGTGAGCTGTGACCTGTACAAAACAAAATAATAACTTTGGACAATTCATATATCTTGTCTGATCAACAGCATTGGGGCAACCAACAGATCCTAAACTCCAATAAACAGCAGAATGTCTTTGGACAAATCTGAAGTGACAATGATATCACTCAGGAAATGGTGTTTATATATAAGTAATATGCAAAGACAAGCCAATTTATTAGGTGCACTTACTTCTTATCTAAACTAAGTGCCCATCATATCAACTTCTCCTGACATGTAGGTGCACTTTGTAGTTTACAGTTACAGACTGTAGTTCATCAATGGTCAGGAACCCCTAAGGACCACCAGTGAGCAGGTTTTATTTTCGTTGGATTATTTTCAGCACCGCAGTGACCCTGACATGGCAGTGGAATGTTTGGACCACAGCACATTTACATTTACGGCATTTAGCTGTTATCCAGAGCGATGTACATCAGTGCTTAAGAAGTCCACAACTGTTTCTTACCTGAAAAACAGCTTAAATCCAAGTC
>JBBPDH010000104.1:17076644-17088258 GCA_037974565.1 Clupeocharax schoutedeni
GCCCACTTAAACGCTGCTCAATAACATGGCCACACCTAGATTTAAGAAAACTGATTGTTGTTCTGGCCTTCAGGTTCAAGTTTTTTTCTCTCTGCTGATTTGGCTCATGTCATTGCAAATGACATTTAATACCTTCAAAACAAATGTAATGTTCATTTTTCAAGGTTAAGCCTTCATCTTTGAAAAACTGTAAAACACATTGACATTCTAATACTTCTTCCCATTCCAACATTTTATCTAAATGACTAGCTGTAGCAGATGGCGTAACCAAACCCTGACATGCAAGCCATGTTCAAACACCCTCATGTAAGACGTTAAGTGGGATTTAAACTAGAAACCATTCAGTTCCATATATGTGATACTGACACTTCTTATAGCTTATATTTCTGTCAAGTACAGGCTGTAGTCTATAAACTATAGTATGTTTTTTATATGCTGTAAAAAGAAAAGTAGTGAATAAACAAAGCACACCAAAACTATGATTGCACCCCCACACAGACACATGAGTTGGGGAAATCCAGATCAAGGCATGCACAGTGATTCAGTGTATTGTCCAAAAAAAGGAGAAAGTAAAGAAAGAATCCTGTGGCGGCCTTTTGCTCTAAGCCGTCAGCAGTTCCCACAAATAACACAGCACAATAAAATCATCGGCCAGCAGGGCCCACAGGCGTTTTCAAGGGCTGCTGACGGCGATCTATAAAACACTGTAATGGGTCACTTGTCATGGGGTGTGAAAGAGAAGATGTACGGCACCTTTCCCCCCGCTGTCTCGGGACCACAATTAATCAAGGGCGAATAGTATCAGCACCGTAAGGTTATTCCCGCAGCTCTTTCACCGGATGAAACAAGATGATGGCACTAATTGCAGGGAAAAAACAGCTGACCACACAAGAGGCATGGAGAAAAAAAGGAAGATGAAGGGCAGATTAAAGCATGGAGGGGGGTTGAGCTGGGTGAAGAAGTGTAGGGAGCAAGTGATGCCATGCTTGACTCTTCTGACAAGATTAAAGCAGACTTCTCCTCCTTCACACATTCTTTGGCATTCTTTCACCTTTTGCACAAAGAATCTAGTACCTTGATCAGCACTATTTGCTCAGTTTGTCTATGGTGCTTATGACTGTTTTTGGAGTTTTAGCATAATCTAAAACCTTTCAAATGCAGATCCACTGATTCTTGACTGTGGCAGGTCAAACCCAAATCTCTCCATCAGTTCCTTGCTGCTTCATGTCAATGTTATTGCACAATAAAGACTATTGGACAGCCAGACATAGAGGAAGACTGAAAAGCCAGCTGGAGCTTACATTTACTCCCCATACACCATTTTTATCAAAGCTTTCATGGTTTAAGCATCTCAGCTGGAGTTATAACCATCATCATCATCGCCTCCACACTCCTCAACAGCACCAGTCCAAACACTGCCTCCACCTTCATCACGATGCTAATTCCTGTGGCAACTCTAATCACTTCCACCACCATCGTCATCGTCATTGTCGTCATCAGTCCACTCAGCTTTGACAGCAATCACAGTCCTCCATCTGCACTGTCCTCCACCAAGCCAGGATTGTGCTTAACGCATCTGCGTTAATAATTTGGTGGGATAGTGGAGCTGCACCCCTTCATTTTTTTGAAGAGAAAATCCAAAACCTAATAAACTGCAATCAGTATTACAGCTCAAAATCTTCACTTTTTCACTCCCCAACTGTACATTCAACCAAACATGTCACTGCAATTGCACCCGAGTAGAACAAACTGAAAGAAGTGTGTATTCTGTGTGTTTTTAAGAAGATCTTCGCCAAACGCATGCACATCAAACAAACTGTCCTGTGCACGTGCGTGTGCTCACCTGTCTCTGAGCTTGTTAGCCAACCCGCGTAGACCAGCCTCTCATTGGAGCTCCATTGTGAGAACCAAAAGCTCCGGCCGTGTCAGAGGCTCACCACCATCTCCTCTGAGTGACAACGTTCCAGAGAAAAGCATCACCTCTTTCTGTCCGCTTAACTTCTTCTCCTTCTTCTTCTTCTTCCTCTTCTTTTTCTTCCTATTCTCACCCTCCTCTTCTTCTAAGGAGAGAGGAGCCGCGCGAGCCCGCCCAGGTGCCGCGCTTGCGCCTCGCCAAAGTTGTAGCGCGGGCGCGCGCTGTCTCCAAAAACTTCCCGCGGCGGATGAAAAGAGAGCGCGAGAGTTTGATAGACGAGAGGAGGAGAGGGAAGAACTCAGGTCCCGTTCAGGGCACGGGACGAAATTCCTCCCACCAAATTCCCTTACCCATCACCTGGAGCGCGCGCTGCCCGAGACCTGCAGGCGGAGGAGCGCGAAAACGAACAGCAGGAGCAGAAAGAGGGGGGAGGAGGAGGAGGAGGAGGAGGAGGAGGAGGCGGAGGCGGGCGAGAGTTTCTCCTCTTGTCTACTGTGAAAGGTTCAGAATTCAGAGAGAAAAAGCAAAATGGCAGTTCATACGTGAGTAAATGGCGACACCTGCTGGTAAACGGGGGAGCTGCGTTTCAAATACTGAGACCCAGGAGAAATATTAAACAAGTCTGGCAACCTGTGAATGCAATTGAAATGCAATGAAATCAATAGATATCTCACGCGTTATAGTTATAATAACATATAGGGTCAATGTTTTTGTTTTGTATTCTGTTTTTTTAATTACCTCATAAGACCTTATTACATGGTCACATTGTAGGCTTCTGCATGCTATAATATACCATTTGCAAGACAAATCTTTCCCTATAATCTTTTTGTAAAACATTTACTTGCCGGATTTTGGCTACTTTATCATACACCAAACCGGCAGCAAGAAAGCAGTCTAATAATATGAATTATGATTTACTCTCTAGTGAATCATAATATTTATGAATTATAATTAGAAATAATGATCCACTCTCCACCACTGCCACCTAACATCAAGTGAAAGCATCAGGTACCTCAGAAACCCTCAGTTCTCTCACAAACACTATGAATTCAGATTCATAATGACTTTAAGTTTGGCCCAGTGACACATGATGGTCGGTGGGGGGTAATGGGCGTTGTCTATAAACTTCAGGTCAAATGAGACACCTGACACCAACTACAATTCATATTTACACTATACTGATACCATACTGATTATTTGTCTCTGATCTTACCCATAAGCAAGCTGCCCATATTTACCTGAAAAATGAAAATCATAATATGTAAAGTGCTGAAATCATCACAGATAACGACAAAGTTTTTGCCACCCCCAGTGCAGCTGAAAGGTGTGGGTTACAGACATTACACACAAACTGAAATTATTCCCCCTTTCAGGGCTTGCATGACATTTCTCATTTAGAATAAGGCGAAATGAAAAATGCCCTGACGTCTCTTCAGCATCTCGGTTACAAGAGGAATGCACATTGTTCTGTTATTTTTCTCGCTGCCGGGCCCTCTCTTCGCCCAGGCACAGACCATTAGCTCTCGCTCTAAAAAGGTTTCCATTTTGGTAATATCATTACATCTCTCAGCCTCTGCCTTTTTACCTCCATAAGGCAAAGATAGGGAATAATCAATAGGGCCTGAGATTGCTCGAGTGCACTGATGGCATACGGAAGCGTTCACCTTTAATGACCAAGGGAAATTAGTGTTCTGGCATTATAAACTATATCATTCTCCCATTCTCCACAGCCGGGCTGAACGAAATCAACATTCAAATTCACTGGAGGGTTCGGCTGCTTTCGTTAAAAATGCACAAAGTTTTGGAATTTGAATGCAGAACTGCAATTTCATTCCTATTATGAGCTCATCTTCAATCAGGAGATAGTCTCCCTCTGGCTCCCCTGTGCAAACCCCTTTCTGAACACTGGAACAGTCTCATATCAACTCTAAAGTGCACCCTCTCACATCTTGAGTTTTCTTAATATAACCTCTTTCAGGTTTTATGGGACAGTGCTGGAAGATGAATGAGGGGGAGAAGCCCAAATCTGAGGCCAATCTGTCCTGATTTACCAATGATGGATGATAGTCTGTGTCATAACATTACATAACCTTTGCTCTATAGGTGCTTCATCGTAACCTGCCAGGCTGGGATCTGTGCAAAAATAGATGGCCTTGCATCAAGACATACAGTAACCCCTACAGGACATAGCAATCCTGGGTAGGGTGGATGAAACTGGAGTGATTTTTGAGCAGCTTTCAATATCATCAATTAATACTGACCATGTGCAAACATACTACACTCTTCAGGAACCTTACATGAGACTCTAAGCTCATACTACACTCCACACCACACTGTAATTCTGTACACATTACACTACATTGTGACAGTTGTTTTTTACAGTAACTTTGCTTAAGCTCTACGGTACATTTACAGTCAGAATATATAAGACTAGGTTATGTGAGGCTATACTGCACATTGACATGGGCTGATTTGAAGCAACGTGGAACATTTGCTTGTACGAGGCTCTTCTATACATTTACATTGGCGCAGCTGGTGGCCTTGTGGCTAGTGCGTTCGCCCTGCGATCAGGAAGCCGTGGGTTCCCAAGACAGCAAAGCACATCTGAGGTACCCTTGAGCAAGGTACCGTCCTCACACACTGCTCCCTTCTCGCTGCTTCACTTTGGATGGATTAAATGCAGAGGAGGACTTTCATGCTGTTCACACTGTGTGTTGTGATGGTGCGTGGTGTGTTCACGTATAACAGAGTTTTAATTTTTTCACATTGGCCTACCTGTCATTCTACATATTAACACCAGTCAATGTAAGGGTACTCTTCTGTCACAGGTTCTGCAATTCTGTGATAGTAATTGTGCAAAAATACAGCCTTCCATAGACTACTGTAAATGTCATCAGAAATATGTGAAGTAATATGAAGTGTATAACATATAGAAGAATACACATTTGCAGGAATACACAGGCTGTTATGCTGCACAGTTATCATAGTATATTATTGCTGTTGGAATTAAACCATTTTTCTAATCTGGAAATTGTATAGAAGAAAAAAACATTTGCAAATTTCCTTGTAAATTAATGTAATATTTTCATTCATCTTGATCTTGTCATTTTCAAACCATTTAAAATATTTAATAATCATCTGAAATAAATAAACAGTGGATATACATGGTAACCCTTCTACTACACATTTTTCACAATCTTTGCAACTGTTGATCGTATGACAAATATGATTTGATTGTATGAAAAATGGAATAAGAAAGGCAGTCATCTGTTATCTTATGTCACTTCAATGTGAAAATGCCACGCTGGAAAGCAACAGAGCGTTAAAAAACGCACAGTTTCTGTAAACATTCGTGCTTAGAATAGGTCGCCTAAAATAACAGACCCTGCACATAACCCTGGTGTCCCCCAGCTGAACCCACATCTATCTTTTCCAGAAATGCAGTGATGATGACTTGACGTCCTAAAAAATGTGGTACGAGAGAGAAGGAAAGGGAGAGTAATGGCTTTTAGGCAGAGCAGTATCAATTATTCAATACAGATTATGCTTAATGGTCATATAATGCAACAGGTTTTTACCTCTCTCTCTCTCCCTCT
The DNA here is from genome assembly GCA_037974565.1 of Clupeocharax schoutedeni. NCBI lineage: Eukaryota > Metazoa > Chordata > Actinopteri > Characiformes > Alestidae > Clupeocharax > Clupeocharax schoutedeni. Next base: position 17,082,156 of record JBBPDH010000104.1, read on the forward strand.
TCCCCTTTCTCTCTGTCTCATACACACACACACACACACACACACATCTGCATGCACTATACACTCTCATACATAGGCATAATCGTTTCAGGTCATTTTTTTCTTATGATAATTATTATTGCTGATGTAGATTGCAATTTCCTTATATATATCATTTATGTTAATTGCTTCATATTCATGCAAATAAAGCAAACAAAACAGGACACTGAAGAAAAATACTAATGAGAAATATTGGTGAAACATTGCTACATTAAAAAGAAAGCAATCACAAAACAAAGCATTGTACAACTAGAGAGGGGAAAAGTTATTTTTGTAAGTGGCGTTTTATAGTCTTGTCTATTTTCAAGGTCCACCCAAAATGAAATTTTTCACAGGTCATTTGCTTTCTTGCTTTCTACTGGCAATAACTCACCAGTAGATGTCAGTGTTTCAGTTTAACTGAGCGTTTGGTCGTCTTGTGTCGTGCAAGTAGCCAGAGACCGCATGAAAGACGCAAAGATGGTTGACAGAAGGCTCATCATACAGGCCTGCATTCATCTAGCAGTATAATTGGTCAAGACAGGGAACTGGAGGGAAAAAATTCCTATCAACGGTTTGACAGTTCAATTTAGAACAGCCATATGATGCTGATTGCCTCTGCTGCATATGTAATGAACCAGTTTAGCATACTGTAATTGGGCATGTGGCAAATGGCTAGTGTATCATGATGATCAGGATATGATAATATGCTTGACTAGTGCAGCACTCACTGTAATTACAAACTGTGCATTAATCACACTAATAGTAGTTCATCATTGTTTAAGTCGAGGAACCATATTGTAAAAGATGTTGAAGGTGCCAACTTAAACGCAGAAAGATAACGACTGTCACCGATTCGTTTCCTTGTGCAATAGATAAGTTAATCCATGTTTTCATAACTGAGCAGGTTATTGAAGGCCAATCTAATAGAGCGAATTAAAAAGTGCTTGTGCTAATGAGTAGGCTATGAGGTGCACTCTGCTCTTCTGAGTCATTTTAGATGTCCTGTGCTGGAGTGTTTGCTAGGCAACTGCATGAAAATGACACTTATGAGCTTCGCTACAATGATAATTATTATAATGATCATACTCCAAGGTTATTGTTTTTAAGTGCCTGTACAGAGAGAGAGGGAGTGAGATGGTTATTGAACGACATCTGCAGCATCATTAAAAATATCCTTAGCTCAAGAGCACTTCAGTTTTATCTCATGTGTACTGGCTCCCTCTTCTGGTGGGAAATATTTATTCAGCTTCTGATTTTGAAGGCCTTTCTGCAAGCTCAACATCTACACTTTATAAAGCGAGCATGTTTATGGCCTTGACACTGAACTTCAGGACACTTGATTTCAGCTGAAAGACTATGAGAGAGGAAGAGCAGCATGACAGCTATTATTTGAGAATGTTTCATTCTGTGCCTGTTTTTAGCTGTTTTTGAACGGGTCCATCATGAGAATATTCTATTTTAGCTGCTGGTTTAGATGTATTTGGTGTATCAGCTGAGGAATCATTGACTCCAGAACTCTTCAGAACTGTACCCTTCTGTTTGCATCAGTCAGTCGGCATTTTAACTTCCTTGTCACAGGTTTGTTTTAGATCCAGTACATTTAACTTACTGTCCAACTACCTACTGTCTCCACACCATGTTCAGTATCTAATGCACCACAGAATTTATTAAGCCTGTTCCTTTTGTCCCTCATCACGCTTATTGTACATTTTGAGCATTATTTCTGTAGGATTCGGTTCATTACCTAATTGCAGGGGCCTTCATAAACTGTTAGAGAAGAACTCAAACTCAAATTCTGAACTTTGAAACAGATCAAAATGTATAGTACTGCAGTGACATTGACTAGCATTCTGAATCAGGCTGGGAATTTAAGCTTACTTGTGTTTTGGCAGTTTGTGTCTTTTTAGATGCAAAATTAAAAAGTTCTTATTGCACTCAGGGTCAGCTTTGGACTTTAATAAGAATATCCAGGAGACATTGGAATGAAAAGTTTCAATGGTGACAAATGTTTGGAGAAAGTGCACACATGGTAAAAAGGCATACTGACTGGTGCTTGAATAGTCTAGATCAATTGTTCTCAATCTTTTGAACATTAAGGCCCACCTATCTATCACAGCATGTTGCCAAGGCTCACTAGGCCACAGTAGATGATATTGAATAACCAATTGTGGACCAATGACCTCTCTTCAAGGAGCACCTCGAGGACTAACTACGTACATATTCCACTACTTATTTATTTTAAAAATCCCTTCCCTTGACTTCTCTATAGCTTATGTTGTTCTCTATGGCTTCTGTATTGTTCGGTAGGTGTTGGCTAGTTATTATTTGACAGATGTTGTATAGATGCACCGAATGTGCAGTATCTTAGTTAAATAGTTGACATGGATTTAAGCTGTTTTTCAGGTAAGAAACAGTTGTGGACTACTTAAGAACTGATGTACGTTGCTCTGGATTCGAGCGTCGGCTAAATGCCATAAATGTAAATGCAAATGTCTTGATTTTAGATTCGCAGCCCATTTGAAAGCCTTTGCGGCCCACTGGTGGTCCCCAGCCCAATCGTTGAGAAACCAGGCTCTAGATCAGATATGAACCTGAGAACTAGAATCCAGTTTGTTTTGGTGTGTTTTTGCTCTAACATACCAGGGGGGTATTCCAGAAAGCAGGTTATGCTACATAACCAGGTAAGTTCAAGGGCAAGTTAGTGCAGAACTTACCCGGTTATGTAGCATAACCTGCTTTCTGGAATACCCCCCAGCTAAATCTGGTTCTTAGGTTCTGAGTCGAAGTAGGCGTGTGTCAGCAGGAAAATCAAAAGACCACGCTACAGAAAAAAAGCTTTCCTTCAGCTCAGGATGGTATTTTGAGGACAAACCATATTGCAGTTTTCTTTAAATGATTGATTTATTATTCGTTTGGTAATAAAACTTCCCTGCATTATCTAGATGAGTCAACCCCATCATGGCACTGGTGTCCTGTATTAGAGTATCTGCATTCATCTTCAAGGTCAGCATCTGAGGTCAGCAAACCTTATTTTGCATTCACTAGACTGTTATCATGATTCTTTCCACACTGGGGTCTTGTGGGCTCAGGTAGTGGGCTTCACAATTAGTAATGCAATTACCTGCGGGGAGTTTCATCCACAACAATTTCCAAGCATGATTATTGGATGACACAGGGCAATAACTGCAGTAGAATAGATCAGAATGGAAGGGAGGTCTGAGTTTTTGCACCTTCAGTAGCATCTTTGCTTAGAAAACATGAGCTGTTTGATTTCAAGGTGACCCTGTTTTCTGAACATATAATTACAGTGCAGATTAGAAGCCCAGAGTTATTACTGTTCTTTTTCTATTTAATACACCCACAAAAGCATTAACATACTCACAGCAATAGCCGCATGAGTTAAAGTTTAGTATTGGTGCTTTGAAATAGTCTATATAAATGCATTATCACTAGCTATAACATCTTATTCCAGCATGTGTAATGATAAAGTTGTCCTCTTCCACTGAATGTGGTATTCACAACCAGTTAGACTCTGAGAAGCATTCAGTTCTCCATTGTACCAGATTATGTAATCAAACCTAAGCTGTTTTAGAGTACCATCAAAAAAATCCAAAATAAATTGTGTTTTGCCACTAATGTAAGTGGGAAATTATGTTTTTTGTGATTATGTTGCATGTTCCATATATGAAAAATTGTAACATGAAGAAAAGGCACTTTTTCAAAGTTAGTTTCAGGAATACTTTATGATCATGTTCCCCTCCTTTTTTACACAATTAGTACTAGACTGACACGCCAGGCAGGTATGAACTGCTAGTCTGCAGACACCCTTTGGGTCCTCGGCCAACCACAATAAACTGTACTTCCTTTATTCCATGCATTTGAATTTGGTTTAATGTAAAACTAGTGCCCTAGAGATTTAAGTGATGACCAATATAGCATGCATTAAGGTCTTGTGCAAATATCTAGAACCCGAATGCAGGTACAGGAACCCTGACTTTATAATAATGGTCCTGTTTCCCTTACTCTTTTCATTTTCACAAGTGAAACTAGTACCATTTATATGAAATTAGTGCCATTTATGGCTGATGTAAGTCATGTTGGAACAAGTCTTCCTCAAACTTTTGCCCCAAAGTTGGAAGCATTTAACTGTCTAAAATGTCTTTGTATGCTGCAGCATTACATTATACATCAGTAGAAGCAAAGGGACAAACCCTGAAAAGCCCCACCCCTCCTTCACCAAACTTTACTGCTGGCACGTTGCATTCCCGTAGGCATTCTTCCGTTATCAGCTAAAAAACATATTTGTCCATCTAGTGAAGCATGATTCATGTGATCGAGTAAATATAGGCTTGTGTGCTATAGAAAATCATTTTTATGAAGGAGGGGTGTCTACATACTTTTTATTTGATGGTGATCAAAGAATCTAGGACAGATTTGTTGCAGTAAACACATAAAGATGTCTAAGTTAATGGACAACAAGGAGGTGAAATGAGTCACTAGTGGCAGGCAATCCATGCAGGATTAGGGTGTGAAGAGTGACGTAAGCAGGAGGCAAGGTCTTAAGGACAGAAATGATCAGAAATAAGAGCAGTCAGAGGAATGTAGTAACTCTTTCCAAATGCGTTCCTTGTTACAGGATGCAATGCACACAGGGACAAACCATCACACTCCTCTGTGGATTTGTCACCCGTTTGTTTAAACAAACAGAGATATATCTGCTTTATAGTAGAAGTTCCTCTGGGAGTTCGGAGACACTTTAGGGCAACTCTGACTCAGATAAAGCGCTTGACTTTAAACTGTTGTGGAAACATGGAGAGAAAAACACAGCCATTAGAGGAGCATCTCCTGGGGCTTCACTCGTGTTGCTGTCAGCTTTGCACCCCCGCAGGAAGTTTGTATCAAAGGACCCTTTCTGAAGCAGAAAGATGGTTTTCATTATGAGAGCCTTAATATGTCACACTTCATATCCACCGTCTGCTTACAAGTAAATCCCTATAAATGCAAGCACAAAAGAGACAGAAATGTTGTTTTATTTTGTTTCATCTGAAGACGGGGATTCCAAGTGCAGCATTTAAAATGTATGGAGAAATCAAACAGTAGGTCACCTTTTATTTTTATTATAGGCCAGAAAATCTGTGCTACTGAAGCTAATAACATCTAGCAGTAATACAGTAGTATTGTGTGCACATAATTATTAGGTAAGTTATAATTATATGTTCTTATCCAAGCATATTTTTCAGGTCCAAACCATATCAACCTAAATAAAGGCAGTTTAAAAAAAAAAACATTAAATGAGAGACGGTGACCTAAAAAAAAGCTTGGCAAACACTACATGTGCATAAACCCCAGTTGTTATCGATCAGCACAGAACACTAGAATTCAGTAATCACCACACAGCCTAATAGTTGCCCAAAACTTCTCTCAACCAGCTCCAACCATTTGACTTATCAATGTGATTTAAGACACATCATGACTTGCTGTTAGCTATAAAGACTAACTGAACATCAACATCTAGGATCAGTCAAACTTAATAGAGACTCTGACACATATCTATGAATTTAAGGAAGCAACCCCATTTCCCACCTCAACTCCACCCACATTAACAAACATTTTGCAACAAAACTGTTGTTTTCCTTAGCAGCTTTCAAAACAAACTATCTATTCTCATTGCCTTGTTCTAAACTGCACTGACAAGTCTATGCTTTATAGTAGCAATTTCCTCCGGGATAAATAAAGTTCTCTGATTTTGATTCTGATATATATATGAATAGCTGCATTTGTTTTTTAACAATCTATTCATTTAAAGTAAGGAACACATTGCATTCAGACGTAAATAACATTTTTTTCCTACTGGTAAAATGGGCCAAAAAGACTGATGCTGAAAAGACAGAAAGTGTCAAAATTCAAAAAGGATACAACACTCTTGAATCTGTCAAACTACTGAACTGTGAGCACTGCACAAGCAAGTACTTTGCTAAAAACTAGTGCTGTCAAGCGATTAAAAATTTTGATCTAATTAATTACATGGTGTGGCGATTAATTAATCTAATTAATCACATTTAATCGCACATACATACAGACA
>JBBPDH010000104.1:17187532-17201229 GCA_037974565.1 Clupeocharax schoutedeni
GTTAAGGTATGCAAAATGTATCCGGAGATTTTTGAAAGCATTATTTTTTGCTTACTGGTTAAAAAAAGACTTGGTTAATATCGGATTTGTATCGGATCGGCAGATATGCAAATTTAGAATATCGGTATCAGACATAAAAAAGTGGTATCGGGACATCCCTAATTATTACATGCCAAGATCCATAATAAATGGTAAGGCTATATGCGTAGAACTCACTAAACACCATGTAGTACAAATACAAAATAAACCTCTGTGTATAAAGGGGAGCCAACACACAAAAGCTCAACAGTGTTTTAATGTGGGGAGTGTGAGATTAACCCTTGCAAATCTTGGGTCATTAGAGTCCTATAACCTCACCCCACTCTCCATAACCTCAGCCATTTTTTCAGATAAGTGACAAACAAAACATTAGAATATAACAAAATAAATGTTCTAATAATATATCCATGTATTTCCATTATTTTGTTGTAAAATTTGTATTTTAACAGATATATAAGTGCTGGTTTGCTAACAGAACAAAATACACTACTGTGCATGTCTTTAAATTTTTTACAATTAGTTTAAATCTACTTATCTTGGCAGTAAGTGTGTTCTTGCCATTGAAACACTATATAACAAAATCTAAACAAGTATCATAAACGCAGTAAAACAAAAGATTTTTTTTTGTATTTTAAGCACTTCATGTTATTTTGCAATAAAAGAGGTGACGTATTAAAGTTCCAAAACCTACACTTCACTACCCAGTCCTTTCACTGTTTTCATGGACCAACAAATTTAACATTTCCTTTCACTAGTTCTGTCACTCATCTTCAGTCCCTCCCCCAGTTCAGCACAATCCCATACACAAAAAGAAAGGGAGAGACAATGCATTTGTATGTTGTTGTTCTATTTTTGTTCAATGGCAGTTGGCAAACAGCCTTTAATTGTATTACCAGCACTTTCTGGCAGAGAGCGGGCAAGCAATGTTTGATGATTAGTCAAATTGTGGTCGAGTGTCTAATAAAAATCAGTTACAATTGTTTTTGATCAATTATAATGTCATAGAATGTCTTTAAAATAGAAATATAAAAAGGTCTATTTAAATAACTGTTAATAATAAAATTAATTAATACTTACTGCCTGGGTAAATTAATGTACATATTATGAATTTACATACAAGACTTTTGCACAGCAACATATGCATTAATGGCTTGTAAATCAATCATGCATTTAAGGCTGTAATACTGTAATATTGTGCTGTTTTAAAACAGTAGAAGTCAATGTGGCATTGCTAGCTAGCCATTGGAGGAAAGCAGCATATCTGGTTCTTTGCTGTTTTCAGATGTACTTTTACGTCCGCAGCCGGCTGACATCTGAGCTAAGTGGGCAGCTCGAAGAGTGGCTGGGGAGGGAGGGGTGTCGGCTAGGCCTGGCTTTTTAGGGGGGATAGGGGGTGGGATCCCTCTCTCCGCTCTGGGGATAGTGGGTGATCGAGGAGACAGTGCACGATAATCGGTGCCAAAGGGTGAACTGTTGGGCGCGGCTGCTCTATTGGAGCTCTGCTGGCTGCTGAAGCGACTCAGGGCCTGGTTAAGTGTGCAGCGGGCCACCTGTTTGCAGGCACCACCCTCTGGTGGAGGAGTTGGGGAAATGCAGGGTGAGAGTGGAGGAACAGCAGAGCTTGGCTGGGGCTCTTGCTCAGCTGTGGACTGGAACTTGTGACGAGCTGCGTGGAAACGCTGATGGATGCCAGCCTGGTAGGCAGCCTGTAGACTGGGGGAAGAGGATGGTGTGGAGTTTGTTTGTAGGACGGTGCCTGTACTGCAGGACAACAAGCTGTCAGTATTAATGTTATTTGGCGATTCCAAACACCCATTTTTAAATTCACTTTGACCTGGAGGTAAACTGAAATGAAAAGCTCCATTTTCGTTTCCGTCTTCCTTCTTGTGCTTTTCGTTTCTCTCTCCCTGCACTGCTGAAGAACAGTGGTGGCCGTTCATCTTTGTCTGGCTTTTACTCAATTTCTCTGTGTTACCCTCCACTGCTCCAATGCTCATTTGCATCTCTGTCTTCCCCTCCTCACCCCTCAGCCCCTGCACCTCTCCTCTTAACCTCTCCACCTCCTCCTGCAGCTGCCTGCAGCGCGCCTCCTCCTTCCTCAGCCGCAGCCCTAGTTGCTCCCTCTCCGTGTCAAACTCTGCCAAGAGCTCCTCCCTCCTGGCTTCCATCTGCATAGCATGTATTTTCGCCTCTTCCAGTTCAGCCTGCAGGGACTGATTGGCGGTTCGCTCACGCTCCAGACGCCGACTGAGTTCTCCTGCCCTCTGTGCCTCCTCGTGGGCGCGGGAGCCAGAGCGCTTACACTCACGACCCAGCGCAGCCATCAGCTGCTTATGCTGAACGCGCTCATCCTCCAGCTGATCATGTAATCGCTTATTTTCCTTCTCTATGCGAGACACCTTCGACCTCTCAAACTCCAACTAAACACACAAAACAGTTGTTTTATACAAAAGTGAAGTCTTGCTGTAACTACATGGAGGTAACGAGAATTAACCGAAACTGACAATGGTGTATGTATAAAAATACTAAGCAATAAATATCTATGAAATCTAACATGAAATCATAATTATCAACTGATCAAACTTAATAAAATACGAGAAACAATTGATCATCACAGAAGTGGTCTATTTTATGTGAGCATAAATAACCAAAATTCTTGGTTTTGAGAATGCGTGCCAAATACATTTCTATCACAAATAAGACACAACTTCAATCTTACATGAACATAACGCTGTCATCCGTGTCTTATTGTTCAAATTGCTTTTCACAGTTACAACAGTAAATCCATATAAACTATCATAGTTTTTAATTGTTTTTTTTTTCATCTCTAATCTTGCCGATATTTTCCCTAATTTCCCCATGACATAAAACAATACCAGATGAGAAGTTCTGTACCTGCTGTAGAAGGCGCTCTCTCTCCTTTTCTAAAATGCAGGTCACATCATCTCCCTCAGCTGTATCCTCAGCATGCCTCCTCTTCTCTTCCTCTAAATCTGCAATGACCTGACACCAGCACATGGAGGCGCCACAGAGACAAATAGTGCAGGTTAATTAGCATTAACCCACAAAACAAAGACAATCTCCCTCTGACCTGCCATAGTGAGTCACTGACTGGCAAATCCTATTTGAGCGGCAGACACATCGCACTGTCACGAATGATGTCAACAGTATTTTTTATATGTTAGAGTCGTATAAAGACATCAAGCCCTGATATCCCTGATGTGAAGCTTCTTCAAATCTTATAAGGAACAACGGTACAGAGTTCCATTAAATGAAGTATTCAGAGTCTAATGAGAGTGCTTCGCTAAAATGTTTTAATAATACATATCCAGCCACTTGTTCACTCAAACACTCATCCACCAATTGTTTCTCCAGTCCCTCCCTCATGCTCACCCTCCTGTGTCTGCTCTCGGCAGCTGCCAGCTGTTTCAGCATCTTCTCTTGCATTCTCCTGCAGTGTGTTACAACCAGTCTGAGCATGGCCAGCGGATCAGAGCGCCTTGTGGCTTCTTGTCTTGAGGAAGATTTCGTTCCATCTCCCCTGGTCTGAGCGGAGCCTTGGAGGACCTCACTGTCCCTCTGCAGGGCCAGAAACGGATCACTCAGGTCATACCTGCCATAGCGCTCCCATACATATGCATCTCTGCGCTGGGCCTGCAGTGTCAGAAGAGAAAGAGTGAAACCTAGTGAGTAAATAGTCTCTACAGGTCTTTCTGAAAATGTCTCATAAACCGTTGGCTTGGAATGTAATGATGCACTCCGCCCATGTTTCGATTCAGGGCCTGATACTGGGTATAGTTCAGTATTCACAATATTTCAGACCCCTTTTAGACAAAGGAATTGATGACCATAATTACGTTGTTAGAAGCCTGGACAGGACAGGCAGGAAAAGTACTGGACTGGAAAGTTTTCTGGTACTAAGTAACTGGCTTTCAAATTATGCAATTGCATTAAATCACATAATTAACAGAATCTCTAGTCTCCACAATACCGTCTCATTTTTGCCATTTTGTGTCACATTTCTTCCGATGCATTGTTAAACCCCTGTTTTTGACAAATAAGTCCTTTTGACCAAAGGCAATGCAACACATCAATACTGTATACTTTCACTAATTAACCCATAGAAGCCATAACAAGCAGATTGCAATTTTTGATTTAAGCTTAACTAATAGACATCTGTGCTGACTAGCATCAAGTGATGACATCCTACTCACTCAACTATGACCTCTTAAGACTCTCTTTAGTGCTGGGAACTAAACATGTAATCTCCTAAAACTCCAGGAGATATCTGTTATTATGATGGTGAATAATTTGCAGTCTTATTTTGAGGCAATGGCAATAATAACTAAAGAGCTTTAAGGTTAAGTGAGGATGTAATTCTACGTTTTAATACTAAACTGTAGGTGTTCCTGCTTTCTGAGTTAAGACATTTTAAAGTCTTTCCTAGTTCTTTTCTCTCCGTTTCTCGTTCTCCCACTCACACATGCTTCTCTTTCTAAACAGGAAATATGATGATACAGAGCACATGACCTTGCCAAGAACAACATAAACCATCCTCTAAAGCGCAATGTGAGTGTCCTTCTGTCTTCTGCATTCGCTTATTTAGGCCAGGGACAACGCGGGAGGTCCACGCAGGCAGAGAGCAAAGTCTGCCTGGAAGTCCTGCAGGATGAAGGACCTAAACAAAGTTTCAACTCTGGAGTCATTTAAGTCCTTGCATCACAGCACCTCACTGTGAAGAGTGGCACAGACTACAAAGGAAGCCCAACTGGCCTAAGATACACATATGAGATGGAAAGATTGAAGTGAGGGTGGGTTTTCTCTGCTGTAAGCCTGAACTTTGAGATCGTCACGGGCAGAATGAAGGTCGCAACCTGAATGGCCATCTGATAAGTGAGTGTGTGTGTGGGCACTCGCATAAGTGTCTTTTGACCCTTGGTGTGTGCTGTAGAAGACAAGTCTGGTCTAGGTTATACACTAGTGTGTAATGAGAGATTGAAACCTGTGGACAGCATAAACAGGTTTCACTCAAATTACCTTTGATATAAGATAAATGTTTTCATTCCGACAACAAATATGATTTTTGCATGTTGAATGACTTTACATGTTCCTCATTTACTATAAATACACTAAACAGTCTTTGCTAACCAATCCATTTACAGTATGTTTACCTATTAAGTTCCTTTATTAGCCAGAAAATGTCATTACTGATCTATAAAAAGTAACCTAATCAAATTACTATTATAATGTGGATCACCGGACAACTGTTTTACAAGCTATAAAGTGACAGCCAAGGAGATGAAACTAATTAGCTAGTGCATTTAAAGCATATGGCATTTGATTCTGCTGTCAAAACGCCACCAGTCATGTCATACAAACAGACAGAAAAACAAAGAGGGAGAGAGACAGAAACAAACACAGAGTGAGAGAGAGAGAGAGAGCAAGAGAGAGAGAGAGAGAGAGGGAGAGAGAGAATCCATACAGTCAACATCAACAGGTGTCAGTGAGGAAAAATCCCAGTTAAATGCACAGTTTTACATGTCCAGGTCAAAGGTCCTGGCAGGTTTGTGTGAGGGGGTGCAGTCCTTCATTTCCCTCAGTGTAAATCAACAGTGGCAGATGGGAAATTCTGCCTTCCACTTAGATTAACAGCATCCAGTCATTCTAACAAAGTTAGCCACCTGGTAGTCTCATGACTTAGCAGAGTTCTGCGTCCTGGTGAATTCCACTGAGCCTGAGGCAATTATCTTTTCGCTCAAGCACGCCAGAGATTGAAGGCTTGATGAGATGAGGGTGCTTTAGCCCACCATTAGTTAGGCTTTTGGCCTGAACGGAGAGGGACAAGTCTGCTGACAGAAAGAGATAAGGCTGGCTTAAGATATGGTCCTGAGAAAGAATGTGGCATGGCATTTTGATTTTCACAGCGGTAGCTGTTCCGTGCATCTATTCACTGTAAATGAGCAAAGACCGTTTATTATGAAAAGTCTTTTACTGGCCGGCAGAACAACTGCTCAAATTGTGAGGGAGAAAAGAAAAACAGGAAAATAAGGAAAAGGCGTTTCTCAAGGATATGTGATCTTTTTCAAGATAAAGAATGTGGAAGTCTTTCATAACAAATATGGAGGAAAAAGAATGGTTATGCATTTGTTTACGGTAAGAGCTGTGGCTGCAGAGACAAAGTATAACAATTTGCTGGGCTATAATTACCTCTACGCTGTAAAAGCTCTCCCTCCGCATTCTTTAGTGAAACCCCCTCACTTCACTCAGAAGAAAAACAAACTCCAACCAGGTCCCTGCATTAGATATTTAAGCTGGAGCACCGGATTGGAAGCCGAGTTTGCTGAAGTTAGTCCTAATGAAAATACACTCTGCCATCTCACTTCCTGCCACAAAGAAAACACTGAAACAAGTGAAAGCACTTTCTGCTGTGGTCCACTTCACAACACTCCAGTGGCTGCTTCGATTTCAGATAAAAGTGTTTTGACTTTAGTGTTTACATAATCAAGTTTTTTCTAAGGTTTTTTGTTTTAATATGTCAAAGCTACATTTCTTCAAATTAATCTGGAGTCCATTATGTTCAGCATTTTAATGGAACACATACCTAAACACAGCATTCATTATCTGAACCATTACTCCTCTGTAGGAAATGAGGCTTTCATCTTTGATCACACGCAAAAGCTAAGAAACAAAAACAGCAACTTTACTTATAGACTTTGTTACCTATAGATTTTTTGCCAAAGAACAATAATTTAGTTATAAATATTAAACACTTTACCGCTCATGTATTCCAGGAAAAGAGTGTGTGCGTGTGTGTATGCGCGTGTATGTGCATCTGTGTGTTTGTGTGTTAAACCAATTATCTGTGACCACCTGCAAGAGAAGAGCTTGAAGAGATTAACCTACTAAAGACAGATGAAGTCATTTAGTGTCTTTTTGTGGCTTATCTAAAATTGTGTGTGTATGTGTGTGTGTGTGTGTGTGTGTGTGTGTGTGTATGCGTGTGTGCGTGTGTATGTGTGTGTGTGTGTGTATGCGTGTGTGTGTGTATGAGTGTGTGTGTTGTTTGTAAACTGTTTCCTTTAAAGGAGAACAAGCATATATCATGAATGGTGAGTTGTTTATAATTAAGAAAAAAAGCCTCAAAACATCTACACCCCTTTTTTTCCAAAGTTAGTACGTCATATATGATGGTGTATGTTTATTTACTTCTCTACTGCCTAAAGCCAGAGCAGACAAGACTACGAAATCACGACAAATGTTTGGTATAATAATTTTCTTAGCTGTACTATCACTTCAAATCTGAAAGTGGTCCTGTGAAGCTGACAATACGTTTCATATTGATTTCCCTTGTTAGAAATATTTGTGGCTGGAAATCATTTAAATTTTTAAGAAAATATTGAGGGAAATATTGAGTCTCACTCGTCTGACTGTGCTCTGTGAAACAGTTAGCAAGAGATAATCGTATTTTCACTTTGACTTCGTCAAGGACAGACTTAATGGAAAACTCGCTGTTATGTGTCTGGTTCATTTCTACACTTGGATCTGCTACAGTAAAGCCCAGAATTATTCACACACCTGGAAAATTTTGACTTAGTTACTTTTATTCAACGAGCAAGTTCCTTCTTGATTGGAAATAGCACAGGCGTCCCCCAGAAGATAATAAGACGACGTACAAGAGGCATCATTGCGGAAAAAAAATATTTCTCAGCTTTATATACATTTGAACAAAAAGTAGCATGTCCAACATTATTCACACCTTTTGTAAACTGTCACTGTCTATGGGAAAATACCAGAGACATGCAAAAAGCTCGTCAGTAATTAAAGGAAGCGTTTGATTGCTGTAGAAGCCAATAAAGGCTTTTCTATTGGTGATTGAGAAGGGTATGAATACATTTGGACGTGCCAGTTTTTTCAAATGTAAATAAAAGCTGAGAAATATTTTTTTCCACAATGATGCCTCTTATACATCGTCTTATTATCTTCTGGGAAATGCCATTGCTATTTCCAAGCAAGAAGAAACTTGCTGGATGAATAAGAGGAACTTTTAAAAATGTGTCAGGTGTATGAATAATCATATACTGACAGATGCAGTCACAGTTCAGTTGGTCACTGCACTGATCATTCTGAAACTAATGAAATGCTCTAATACTCTACATGTAGAAATAAAAAGCTAACACCAAGATAACACAGTTAGCATTTTCTTCTGAACTTGGTCCAGTATTTGTACCTGCTTTTGGATTGTGCCATTCCTAGTCCTGCTGATCACACAATGGAAACACTATTTGCCTTTAATAAAACCTTCTTAAGCATCAATGGAAAAAAACAATGTAGGTTTTGCTCATTGTGCTTGATGTCACGGAACACAGTTGTCTCCTTCAAATGTTTTCCCTCAGCCACTGGTTGCTATTAGGGACAAACAAGGCATGGAAAAGATTATTCTGAGTTTGGCGGTTAGTTCCACTTCCTTTTTTCACTACCAGATGTACCAAAACTGGATCACTTCCACAACAGTTTATATTTACTGGTCTTCTTAAAAGAGGAAGAGTGCGAAGGAAAGAAGTGAAAGAAGACAGAAAGAGAGACCCTTTATTAAAGGTAGTGCTAATTGAGATAGTAATGGAGGGTGACACTTTAAGGGCCTGATTTGCAGAACAATTATCCCTGTATAATTTCATGCAGCACATTTTAACTGAAATCAACACCCGATGCTGTTTTTACAAACAATTCTGACACATAATGAGTAAGCTTCTTATGTATGTGCATGATGGGGATGACTTCATAACACTCAAACAATGAATGGTACTATCATTCCAGCATGCTGAAGCATGAACCCTTAGAGATCACATCAAAAAGCAACATACCGAAGAAAGGCTGTGAGTTCTTATGAAGAAAAACACTCAGATTCACTATTTGAGCTTTCACAGGTGCTAAAAACAAGTGCATGCATGCTCATAAATCCACCACTGACAGCTGTCAGCACACCACAATTGACACAGACTCTTTAGCGCAATTATTCACATCACTGCATTGCTTTAAACCTTCCATCTCAGTTTGAGAAGGGTTTGTCTTGTCATCATTTATTGTGCACCCAAAGCAGAAATCCATGAGATATTAGCTGTAGCTCTAAGCTTACAGAACAGAGATTTTAAACCCATGATGAGTAAATGCTGTTAACTCAAGCTGATCTAATTAAGTGACACAGAGGTTGTCTGTCTGTTAATTGACTGTTATTGCTAAAATTCCATGAACTAGTAAAAGGCAAAATAAAACAATGGCAGAATCAGTACAATTGGATAGATACGTATATGAGTATCATTTATAGTAATATTTTATAAACCATTTATAAATATAAATATTTTATAAATTTCCATATCTTCTGTTTGTATGCACATGAGACTGTGTATAGTCATGCATGTGACAAATACAATTAGATTTGGAATTAAAATGAAGGCCCATAGCGCTGCCTACTATGCAAAGCTCCTCTTTTTCTACTTGTTAAACAATGTTAGAGATTTCTGATGTTAGAGCAAGCTGCGCTGCCATTCATGTCATCAACAAAGACCAGTGATGCATATGTGTCAAGAATAAAATGTTAAAGCAGCACTTTCCTAATACATAAAGACTTTAAACGTCGAGGTCTAAAGCACTACAGGTACGTTAGCTTTAACATCTGAAGGCGTGTGGCTGAGCTATGTGCCAGATACACATCTGGATTTCATTGAGTGGTACAACTGTAATATCTCTCTGGGGCATCCTGCATGCCATGCAAAGCTCTAAACCTGTCCAGTGGATATCAGCCTAATGTCAGAGAGAGCCTGCTCACAGTCTGAAATTAAAACGATACGTAATTCTAGACCTATTTTCATGTGTATACAATATGTCTCCCATTTAGTTACAGCACAATGAACATACTTATTCAGAATGCCTAAATGTAATATAAAACCAGTCAGGCTGGCCCAAAAAAAGGCTTTCGAAACTCGATGTTTTTGAATGCATATCCGAACACTCACTCTAAAATAATAATAATAATAATCGTTTTTTTACTATTGTTATTATTGTTGTTGGAAGTAGTAGTAATAGTAGTAGTAGTATTGTTATTTTTTTCATTAATAATAATAACATATTTATATAGTCAGTTCTTTAATCAAACAGCTTCTCTCATAATATATATCTTTTTTCATACAGATCAAAATTAGAGGCGAGGGAGTGTGAGGCGAGGCACAGAGCAGGTTCCATTTGATGGTTTTTATTAAAGACACAGACTCTAGACCGACACAAAACAACGAGCCACAAGGGGCTAACTGAAACAAAGCTAGAACTAAGACACACAAGGAGCAGGGAGGGTGAGACACATATCGAGGGACAACCAGCGACTATAACATAACAGTACAGCACTTAAATACACTGACACACTCTGACACAAACCAATCACACATTTTAATCGCTTAACTAAAACACACATGACATGGCAAACACTGACACGAACACGAACACAGACTTCAAAATAAAAGTCTCTATAACATAATTGAGTGCGGCCTCCCGTGGCTGCTCTGCCGCCGTAACAGATGAGCTGCGATTTCTGTATATCTCTGTCTCTTTGTAGCATCTATGACAGAATACACACACCATTCACTCACACACTCACACCTACGGTCAGTTTAGAATCCCCAATTCACCTGACACACTGGTTTCTGTGGGAGAAACCGGAGACCCCAGAGGAAATCCACGTCACCACGAGGAGAACATGCAAACTCCAAACTCTCGGCCGGGACCTTAAAGGGGCTGAGATAACAGCTTTTTGCACCTTAAAAGAAGAAACTTTTTCTCATAGTTTGATGACTATAGTAGTAACACAGGTAAAGGATCTAAAGATGCAAAGTTAGTTTAATAACTGGCCCGGTGCTGGAGGTTTTCTCCAGCAACATTTTTCAATGGGCAGGCTGAGCTTAGGCTCATATATGAAAGTGAAAATTCGGTCATACGTGAACACCTCACAGCACACAGTGTGAACAGCACAAAATACGTTCTCTGCATTTAACCAATTCACCAAGTGAAGCAGTGGGCAGCTAGGAACACAGTGCCCGGGGAGCAGTGTGTGGGGACGGTACTTTGCTCAGGGTACCTCAGAGGTGCCTGTGACTTTCTGATCACAGGGTGAATGCCACTAAGCCTCCAGCTGCTCCAGAGTGTCCCGTTCTCTTTTATATAGAGACCATACATGCCGTGTATACCTGTGTCTGAAACACCTTACAAGTAATTGAATTCATGGAATGGATACTTTCAGTAAATATTAAATTAATTAAAATTAATTAAAATGATTACTATTATAAAATAATCAGTAAATCAGTAAAAAAAAGATTTTCATGATCCATTCATTGGGTCTATGTTGTTATGTGGCTAGGGGCATCACATTAAGAAAGAAAAAAACATCCTCAAAATTAGTGCTGTCAAAAGACCCGGTACTTCGGTACCAAGTCGGTACAAAACATTTTCAATGTTACGGTACCAGGGTTTCTGAATTACTGGTGGTACCGAGCACCCTGTCAATCCGGTTCTTCTTGCGCTGTGTGCGTACTGGGCAGTTGCGTCTTCTTTGTAAAAGCACAGAGACACGGTGACCGGCAGTGCTGCTAATGACCAGCGGCTCTGAATCCACTCGTTGTAAAGAAAGGAGGAAAGAGGAAGGGCAACATCACTGATCACCAGAAACCCACTTGCAAGCGGTGTCATTGAAGTTTCATGTCAAACGGAAACGGCAGATTTTTGGCCTGATCCGTGATCACTCACACGTATTGCTGATTTCAAACCGATCTTTATTTTTATTTATTTGTTTATGTATTACATTTCATTTATTTAAATTTGAAAAAAATCTTTATATTAAAGAAAATTTGATTTTTGCTTGTATTTGCTGTAGAGCTGCCACTATTATATTGTAAAAGTACACAGGTAAAGTAACTACCACGTTACATTAAAAAAGTTGAAACCCATTTTTTGTGTCGTTTTCGTCGACTACATGCATCAGCTCTAATTTTCTGTTATCTGGGGAAAATCGGCCGATCACACTTACAAAAAAATCGGGAATCAGAATCGGCCAAGAAAATTGCAATCGGTGCATCCCTAGTGGCAACACTACTCAGAATGACTTAACATTCACATTAGAGCTTCACGCTAAATGTATGTTAGCATAGGAGTAGGTGTGTGCCAAAAAAAGACAGGGGGACACCTAAAATGTGTTAGAGGGGAGAAATACACACTTTTTACAATTAATCACCAACCAGACATATTCTGTGTGTTAGAAGCAAACTAGAAGCAAACTATGTAAAGGTGAAAGTGATACAAAAGCATATTGGAGCCATGGACAAGAGGATTTAACAGTAAGATAAGAGAGAAAGAGTGAGAGAAATAGAGAGACAGTGACACAGTGAGAGAAAGCAATGCTAAAAAATAGCTGTCTTTGTGCACTTGGCAAAAAATTGCATATATCCTTTGCACATATTGTATACAGTACCGTTCATTTAAGTCTGCTATCGAATATTGTCAACTTGAAATCACATTTTGTTTTCTGAACACAATGATGCAAGTGTGTTTTATCCAATTAACGAAGAAACAACCAGACAGAATAATCCATTATGAAAACAGCTATTCGTTGCTGCCCTCTCTACCACTTTCACAGGTTTTACTCTGATAAGATTTAAAGATGTGGCTTTGAGGGCTGACAGAAAAAAACATTAGGACCTAGAAGCATTTCAAATGATTCAGTGTTAAAGTATCAATCAGGAATTGCTGCAACCAGGGGTGACTGTGGTGCTGTTTAGTCATTCCTGACTGGAGCTTTAAAACGTAAATGACCCTCCGTGAGTGCAAGACACCCAATCTCACCGCCGACTCGCTCCGCCTTGGGCGGCTGCCAACAACTATCTGCAGTAGGATAAGGGGCTGCAGTGTTCGACCTAGAGCAGCAGCGAAGATGCTGCACTCACTCACCCTCAGGGCCTGGATGACGAGGTCTCTGGCCTCAAGCTCTCCCTCCAGCACACTGAAGAGCAGCAGCACATCCCTTTTACTCAGAGCGTCCACGTTCAGCCTGGACTCCTGGCAACACCACACACAAAACAAGAGCAACTCAAGTATGCACATATATTTTCTTTTCCCAGGATTTTGGTTGTGTGTGTAATGGGAGAAAAGGAGGGAGAGCTCCACCAGCCAAAGTGACTGTGCCTCTGCCAACAGATCAAAAGCGAAGGAAGTCACGTTGGGCTCATACCAAAATTTTCATTCCTCAATACAGACACAACTTTGAGGTGGTATAATACAGTAAAGGCCCAAATCGGATCTGTTTTTCAATGTCTTTTATCATGTTTATTCAAGAAACACACAGATGCATGCTATAAATAAGGAATATATCTCAAACTCATACACTTCTATTGATGTCATAATATTATTCATTCTGCATAAAAGATGGCTACATGTGCCGCACAGCAAGAGTGAATGCACAACAAATAAAATGATAAAATATCCCCTCTTTTACGTGCACGCATGTGGTATCAATTGACAGTTAGGATCTACTAATTTTCTCTGCTACTAGTGTTGTCAAAAGACCCGGTACTTCGGTACCAAGTACGGTACTAAAAAAATAAAATGTTACGGTACCAGGTTTC
>JBBPDH010000104.1:17240413-17250854 GCA_037974565.1 Clupeocharax schoutedeni
CCATTTGTACAGTGTCATGTTGTATAACACTACGGAATAATGTCAGTTCATGTGGGACATATCCATAATAGTTAGACATGCGCAATATTTTGCCAGGGATCATGGTAAGGGTCATCTTATACTCACAGTACCAGAAAGGAAGGAGGGAGAGAGAAAAAAGTTGCCTTAGAGGATTACTTGACAACCTCCCAAAATGTAGAAACTTGATCTCCCTGAATGGTTGCCCTGTTAGGACTCTCAGCACACCATTGCACTGTTCCCGTGACATACCCATTGGAAATCCTATTCAATATGTGCAAACACACAGTCTAATCACTTACCAGTCTAATTACTTATCGATTCTTTAATTACCCTCACACTTCTGGGTTGTTTTCTGTCTTATTTTTCTATTGTACTCTATATAATGTAGTCTGTCTGCTCCTATTGGGTCTGCTCATATTGATACATTTTGATACAGATTGTAATCGTTATATGCCATTCATGGTAAAGCATTGACGTCACATGGTTAAATGCTGGGCTGTTGACCAAGACAATGTTTTGGATTGTACGAATGCCTTGATTCATCACATTGACTGCAGAATACTCACCAAGAATATCAGATCATCTGAATCCTGACAGCACACAATAAAGTGATTTGTTACAGGGCTCAATTTATGTATTGCTACACTTTCTAGTATTAGTAATGTAAAGGTTAGTGTAAACTAAATGATACATTATTCAGGCCTGCTGCCTTTTGTCTCAATCTGTGTTTGTCAACAGAGACGTGCCTTTGAGGGGGCGGAACTGTAATATGATTTCGCTTCTGCACTTTTTCTCATTCAGTCACAGCAGCCAAACTTTGCTGGCAAATCGCTGAGCTCATCGCCACTTGCAGGACAAATATTTTCATAGCATCTTCAGTGCAGCTTGTACGTCTGTTTGTCAAAAAAGGCAGTACCTGCAAAAGCAGCTCTAACACAAACGGTCACCTAGTTATCAAACGTTTCATTATCTGAATCTGGTGTGTTTGGTCCAGAGACTGTTCAGTACATGAATTTGGACACCCCCACTGCTGACAAGTAAAAAGTTTAGAAGGATAGATACAGTCAAATTGATGTCTTGAATAAATGCTTCATCTGATCACTGAGACACTTAATGAGCATTGTGTGCATGTTTGTGTGTGTTGTAGGTTATTGAGAGCTTCTACAATGAAACGTGGTTTGACCGGTACAATCAGCCCATCAATGATGCAGCCCTTACATCGTTGTGGTCTCTTTCAGTGGCCATCTTCTCTGTAGGAGGAATCTTCGGCTCCTTCTCTGTGGGACTTTTTGTTAACCGCTTTGGAAGGTAAAACCTTACAGCCATGTTTACATTGAATTACATGAGTACAAAAACTGAAAATACAGTCATGTCTTATATACAACATAATCCTCATGGCTAATTCGGTTACCTAATTTTCTCAATCCCTTCCTACATTTTTGCAGGAGGAACTCAATGTTTCTAGCTAATGTGTTAGCTTTCATCGCAGCAGGACTGATGGGCTTCTCTAAGATGGGCGCTTCGTGGGAGATGCTAATCATTGGCCGTTTTGTGGTGGGGCTATACTCTGGCCTCTCTACTGGTTTTGTGCCCATGTACGTGGGTGAGGTGGCCCCAACTGCTCTCCGAGGAGCCCTAGGCACTCTGCATCAACTTGGCATTGTCATTGGCATCCTTGTGGCACAGGTGAGTTTTGGATACTGCCTTATTCAAAATCAAGCAGAAAGTTAGAAAGTCAGTTAGTATTTTTAGTGACATTGTTGTCACATATAAATAGTAACAAGTCTTGCTAAAAGAAGTACTAGAGAAGAA
Source organism: Clupeocharax schoutedeni (assembly GCA_037974565.1). NCBI lineage: Eukaryota > Metazoa > Chordata > Actinopteri > Characiformes > Alestidae > Clupeocharax > Clupeocharax schoutedeni. Next base: position 17,242,247 of record JBBPDH010000104.1, read on the forward strand.
ATATGTTGGTGAGAATATGAAGATAATCTGTAATATATTCTGGATGTCTTGCAGGTGTTTGGTCTTGATGTGATAATGGGGAACCCTACCCTTTGGCCTTTCCTGCTGGGCTTCACCTTTATTCCAGCCGTGCTACAGTGCATCCTGCTGCCCCTGTGCCCTGAGAGCCCCCGTTATCTTCTCATCAACCGCAACGAAGAGAACAAAGCTAAAGCCGGTTAGTACGCACACAGATATACATTATGTTGTGATAATGTACCCAATGATGAACATACAGTCAGAGCAGCTGCAGCGTTCATGTTGTAACAGGTTTTGTTTGTGTGTATGTAGTGTTGAAGAAGCTGCGTGGGACCACAGATGTGAGTGCGGACATGCAGGAGATGAAGGAGGAGAGCAGACAGATGATGAGAGAGAAGAAAGTGACCATTCCAGAGCTGTTCCGCTCCCCAATCTACCGCCAGCCTTTAGTCATTGCCATTGTTCTACAGCTGTCCCAGCAGCTGTCTGGCATCAATGCTGTAAGAACACACACACACATACACACACACAAACAATTTAGAATTCTGGTCACCAGCTCTCTTGCATTTTTCTGTAAACTCAAGTAGTTTAACCTGTCCTATCGGATTATCGATAAAATAAGCCCACTGTGAAAAAGATATTGAATATAGAAGTTTCTAGGAAAATTTAATGGACATTGTACTAACTCCTTAAGAATGTCTACTAAAGACAGTTTAGTTGATTCCTGCCTATAATTCTAGTATATAATTTACAGTGGTGCATTCCAATAAGACTGTTGTCTTTATTTTATGTGTGCAGGTGTTCTATTACTCCACTGCTATCTTTGAGAAGGCTGGTGTGGAGCAGCCTGTCTATGCCACTATTGGAGCTGGAGTCGTCAACACTGCTTTCACTGTGGTGTCGGTGAGTCTTCTTCTCAAGTCCATGCACTAGAGCAAAGATGAATAGGTTTTCAGTATATTGTCTTGATTTTGTATTTGTAATGTCTGCTTTTTCCTTGTAGTTGTTTTTAGTGGAAAGAGCCGGGCGCAGGTCTCTGCACTTAATAGGACTGCTGGGCATGGCTGCATCTGCTATCCTGATGACAATAGCCTTAGCACTCCTGGTACGTTTCTATAGACATCCCCACATGTAACATGTATAATATATGATTGTATATTCTTCAAAGTGTTTCCCAGTATCTCATCAGTGCTCGTTTTGTCATCTGTGACTGAATGTGAACTAACTGCCTGAATTAGGCCTAGTTTCATTGCATTAATGTTTATATACACTGATTATATGTGTTCCTCATACAGTCCCAGGTGCAGTGGATGTCATACGTGAGCATCATTGCTATTTTTGCCTTTGTGGCCTTCTTCGAAATCGGGCCTGGTCCCATCCCGTGGTTCATTGTGGCTGAGCTGTTTAGTCAAGGCCCCCGGCCTTCTGCTTTCGCTGTGGCTGGGTTTTCCAACTGGACAGCCAACTTTATTGTAGGAATGGGATTCCAGTATGTTGAGGTAAGGCACCAGCAGGCAGATATAAATATGTTTTGTCCTTTTTATATCCCATTTCATGATGTCTGGCTTGATGGCCATTCGTTGACGCTTTGTTCCTCTTACACAAATTCTCTTTCTCTTTCTCTTGCTTCCTAACAGCGTGTCTGCGGCCCATACGTCTTCATCATCTTCACTCTCCTGCTAGTAGGCTTCTTCATATTCACATTCTTCAAGGTTCCTGAGACGAAGGGACGGACATTTGATGAGATTGCTGCGGGTTTTTCCCAGCGAGCGGCCGCAGGGGCAGAGAAGAACTCACCTGAAGAGCTCAACAGTCTTGGGGCAGATTCTCAGCTCTGAGCTTTGCCTCCAGTCCCATCTCCTTCATTCCCTGGCACTCATCTATACAACTACTGAGAGAAGGGCCTGCTGGTGGTCAATCAAACGCATCTACCCATCTTCTGACTGTACTTGCCTTGCAGCCCTGCTGTGCCTTCAGTGCTTCATGCAGAGACTTTTGAGCGTTGGGATATGCTAAAAGGTGGGAAGAGGGCTAAAATTTTGGGGTTTTTTTCTTATAGAACAGAACGTTTCCATATATATTTTCTATGTATGTGAGAGTGTCTTTTATTTTTTTCACCTTTATGTCTGTTCCTTTGTGTTATTGCGGTTGGTTGCTCTGGTCAGCTACCATGTCACCAGTGTGCTTTTAGCAAGATCTGTTGGCATGTATTGAGGCTTTCTATCCAACTGAAAATTCAGTTCTTTATTCATTTCCATGTAACTGTATTTTTCTGTAGTACTCTACAGTTGTTCTTTGCTTTTATTTTTCACTCAGTGCTCAAATGATGTGACCATAATGCTGTTTTATTTTTCTTTATCTCAAATGGCCAACCCATCGTTAATTAAGGATAGCTGTCTCCAGGCCATCAAGGCCATGACAGCCCTGCATAGTATAGTGTGTTTTATAATAACTAATGAAATCACTACATTGTGCAGTGCTGTGGCTCTTCAGGGCTGGAATCACCTATTCCACACTTGAACCCTTCCCTGTTGTTTTTGCATTGTCTGCTAGCCGTTTGATTTATTTCACAATTCGTTTTATATATAGCAAGATAAAACTGACAAACATAAACACATTTCTCAAAGCATTTTTACAACTAACATTAATTGCTCCAGAAATTAAAGTTTTTAATTGCACTGAAGAAGACATTTAAAAATGAGTGAAATCATATCAGCATTACTATACTGTACAATGCACAGGAGACGGCATACTGTAGAGTTCATTAAGCATGAACTTGGAGTGGACTATCATTAAATTGCTTGGCAGATTTAGTACTGACGCACTCCATACTGACAGTACAGTAAATGCAGACACAAACAGCTGTTACTTATGTACATATTACATGTGACGCCTTGGCACATCGTTGCATGTTGGCAGTATATTTCAAAATACTATAATGCCCTAATTACCTTTGTTAGGCAGCAGAAGCTTCCATGAATATGTGTCCCTACACTGTTCCTACACATTTGTTTGGAGTCTGTAAATGTAGGACATCTTATAGCACCTCTGCTCTCCATCAGTGAGGGATTGTATGTTGTACCTGCTGTATGAGCTCTGCTGCTTGTTCTTTTTGTGGCACTTTATCACACATCTGCCCTGTAATGTTTTAATCATACCTGTAAGAACCTGGATCGTCTAGGTCAAGCGTCAAACTCCAGTCCTAGAGGGACTGGAGGGTCCAGCACAGTTTGTTAGTTCTCCTGCTCAAACATTTTCACTAAACCTGGCAGTTACCTGTTGAGGTGAACCAGGTGTTTCTGAGCAGGGAAATCGCCAAAACGTGCTGAACCATGGCCCTCCGGGACTGGAGTTTGACACCCCTGGTCTAGGTTCATTTTAAAGCCAAAAACCCTGACTGTCATTACAGAAGACTGAAAAACAATGATATTGACGTTTTTGCCTGCCATCCCTTCCATGACCTTCTAATGCTCATTAATTGTGATGAGTATCGTTTCAGGCATGAAAAAGATGACTCATACTGAGTTCAGAATTAATTATGAGATCTTGTGTGGCCAGTTTCAAGGACACATGGCATTATATGAAATCAGGGGGTGCATATTTTGGGGGCTTTTGCCCTCATTAGCAAATACATCACCCCAAAGCATTCCACAGAGAGTTGGGAGCATACACTGTGTGTTTGTAGGTTGTGTGTGGTTTTTGAAGCATGGGTCTGTATGTGTCTGTGCGGGTGTGGATGTGAGTGTGTTGCTTTGCACATGTATAGCACTGTACCACAGCAGAGTAGTGTGTTGCCACCAAAGTCACACCTATATTTGACTTGGGAAAATATATTTGTTACAAACTATTTGCATCTTAAACAGAACACTGAGAGTCACTGGTGTGTGATCTTGTAAACCTTTTTAAGCACTGTGTAAAACAAACAAACAAACAAACAAACTCACACAAACACACACAGAAGATGAGCTTGTCATTGCCTTAAAGTGTTCAGCTGGCTTGGAGGCCATGGCAGTGTAAATAAAAGATGAAAAAAATGAATGATGAAGAAGATAGACAAATAGACAGTTTCTGCAAAAGCTGTGTAGTCGTAGTTGTACATCTGTTTTTTTCCATGTAATGCACTCTTACCTTTTTTCTTAGATTTGTAAAAACATTCTATTTATTAGCTTGCCTTTATTTGACTAATTTATTTAGTTGTTTTCTTTGATTTTGGTATTGTGTTTAATAAAATAGTTACAAAAAAACGCTCTGAATCCTGCATTTGAAACTTCTCTTGTCACTCTCTATGGAGGTAAACAATGCTGTCTCTTGTTGTGGTCTGTACAGACTCATTGCTCACTAAGTCATAAACTTATCAGGAATGATTATTAGAGAGAGGTGGAAAAGTTCTGTTGTGGAAAAGCAAATATTTGTAAAATGTCAATTCAGAAACTATGTATGGAAAGTTCGACAGTTAGTGCCCAGTGTGATCCTAGGCTTTCCTGCAGTTCTTTGCTTGTCCACATGGCTGTAGTGTTTGCCAAAAAAGTAAGTCCACGTTCTAAGACCTTGCTCTGACAGCACATACTTATTACTTCATCACCAAATTAAATCAGGTGTGTTGGCTGAGGGACTGTATAAAAGTGCTTAATTGAGGGGTACCCAGGACTGGAATTGATGTATATTAATTATATGGATTGACTGGAATACACATGTTAAACATTTTAATGTTTTCGGCATGACCACCTACCCAATATTGTGTAGACCATCTTCATCACCCAGAAACAATTCAGACCTGTTGAAGCATCTGACCTATTGAGACTCCACAAGACCTCTGAAGTTTAGTATCTGGCCCCATGACTGCTGAGGCTCATATTGCCTTTTTTTTTTTAATGAATACAATGCCACCTTCTCCTATTGCTCAGTGGTTCAGTTTTGATGATCACATACACATTGTAGGTGCTTTCAGTGGTGGACAGGTGTCAGAATGGGCACTCTTGACTGGTCTACAGCTCCATAAGAAGAAGATTGCAATGCACTGTGTTGATACTTTTCTACCAGCATTAACCTTTTCAGGAATTTGTGCTATAGTGGCTTGTCTGTGGGATCTGACCAGATGAGTTAGCTTTTGAAACCCACATGACCATGCTGTTGCAGAGATGTTCTGACTTAGTCGTGTATCCATCACAATCATTATGTCAAAGTCACTCAGATCCTTACCCTTGACATTTTTCCTGCTTCCAACACTTCAACTTCAAAAACAGGCTGTTCATCTTCTCCCACTGTAATGAGGTACTCAGTGCTATTCACTCCATCTGTCAGCAGTATTGATGTTTTGGCTGATTGGTGTAAATGTAAAAGTATGATCTCCAAACCTCTAACTGCAACACTGGGCCTGCTGACTCCGTCCAACAGACTTAACAGCTGATGGCAACTACAGAACGGTTGTTTCAGGGACTAAAGTTGTTCAGATATGCTTAACTCTCCTAGGAATATCGTAGTTTCAGACAAAACACTATTAAATCATATTACAACCATTCACAACAAAGCTATGCCCTTATTTTGACTGGATTTGCTGGAATAAATAAGAAAGGAACCGGAAATGTACTTCCCCTTTGCCATTCCTATGAATAAAATCAAAATACAGCTTGAGGGAGTGAGGAATAGCTAAGCAGCCAAAGGGTCAGAGTAACTGTAGTGGACTGTGATCAGAACATTGAACCTTGAATGTGATAGCACATAACATGCAGACTGAAGTTGAGGTCAGTCACTCAAAGATCAATAGGCCTACATCTTAATATCCACTGCAGAGAAGGCATTAACTAACAATTGAGCCCCAAATCTATTTTGACACAATTTACCCCTTAAAAACTTGCTCATGTGCTGATATTATGTATAAAATGGATAAAAGTGTGTTGTGTAACTAGAAACAGCAGCAGCCATTATAAGGACTACATTTTGAAATTCTAAGCTCCCCTTTTTCAGATAACAGTGTGTAATACAGTGTTGCTTAAGCGAGTCTATGGTGTGCAGCAAGTGATGGTACTTTAGCCATGTAGTTAACACAATGCTAAATGAGACTTGTTACATGCATTAGCCGCATAGCCCCAGAACAAAACTAGTAAAAAGAAGACTGATGATAACTGATGATAGCGCTATACCTGTCCTTCCCGCCAGGAAACCACACCGTCTCGGCTTGTCTATCAGACATATCCACACAGATGAAGGATCATCAGTTACAGCCAAATCTTGCCAAGACAGAACTTCTGGCCAAACCTTCTATCCATCACAATATCAATATAAAAATTGCCTCTTCACTTCTCGCCCCATCCAAGGTGGTGAGAAACTTTGGTGTCATGTTTGATGACCACTTATCTCCCCCCTAGGAGTTTTCCAGCTTACAGCTGGTTCAGAACGCAGCAGCTTTGCTGGTCTTCGAACAAATCCAAAATGTCACATGTCACCCCACTGCCAGTTTACCTACACCAGCTACCCATGGCTGCCAAATCACTAACTCTTGCTAACACACTCTTATCACAAGAGTTTAAAAACTTCAACGTAAGAGAAACACACACAGAAATGCCTGCTGTGCTGTTAAAATTTAGGCAGACTATGCAAATCAGACCTGCTGTGAGCAAACGCCTGTAATTTGCATTGCTGAGCCACTATTCATTTGGTCTATCATGTTAATGTCTTTGGGAACAATACTGCTTCACCACTAGGATCAGTCTTTTCGGGGCACATCTAATGCAATCACTTCAACAGATGTGCCGACATTTTCACTCAGCCTGCTTTATTCTCTCTCTCTCTCTCTTTCTCTCTCTCTCTCTCTCTTTATCTGTTTGTCTGGGAGAATGATCTGAGGTTAAGTGCCCTATCAGCTCCAATGCTGTCTGAAAGAATCAGATGTTTTGTTTGAAGGCTCACCCTCTCTCTTTCTCTGGCCTGCCGGAAATGGGGTAGAAAATTGGGCTCCAATTTCACGCACCTTCGAAGGACAATAGACACTAGATCAGATTCTGACCTTTCGGGGTGGAAACACACTGAGAGCGACAGAGGAAAAGCAGTGATTCATCTAGACAGCTGCTGCAGATTGTAGTGTGGTGCTATAATGAGAGCTCATGAGAGCTCTGTCTGTTATGTGACACCTGTATAACTAAACTCTATATTTAGAGTTATTTTTTACTTTGATCATGATTCAGTTTGAACTGTGATCATTCACTTTGACAAGGCAACTCAAATCGGATTTTCCAGGTTTACTGCAAGGTGGCTTTCTGCGGGCTTAGCATCAATTCATTACATTTCTGTGACCGGTAAACCTTACTAGTGTTGTGAGAACCTGGAGCCCATGCTAGGGTCAACATGCAGGAGGCAGGGGCTCACACTGGGCTGGGCATCAGACCACTGCAGGGCACACACGCATGCACCATTCGCTCACACCTACTGTCAATTTAGAATAACCAGTTCACCTGACGCAGATACCAGAGACCCCGAAGGAAACCCACACTCCACCACAAAGAGAACATGCAATCTTCATACACTAAACCCTCAACCTTGGAGGTGTGATGCCGCAGCACTACCCACTGCGCCACCTTGGGGCCCAACCACATGAAAGATTATTAACTTATATTTAGGTAATCTATTTCACTGTGTATTCTGCAGTTTAATAATGGCTTTCATTAAAAATGTAAGCCCATCTCTGAACAGTAATGGAAATGTCTAAGAGCATTTTAGCTAATGCTGTCTGCTGACTGGGTCATCATATTTTAATACCATGTTTTGCCATGCTGTAGCAGGTATGATATTGCTGTGAAATACAGCATGATCCTGCCAGTTGCAGTCACTGAAAAGGTTTATAAATGTGACTGGTTTGATTTTACTCACACATGTGCTGTTAATGTAACAAACAATGTGGATGCAGATGTGATCACTTGGAATCTAAATTTATTTGGCCCAAGACAAGACTGCATTTTTTCATATGACAATTTAGGTTGTGTACAATGACAATCGGCAACTACACTGAATGTTAAACATTTTGTCTTTCCAGGTAAGTAAAAAGAAACACAGGCGAGAGAATCATTAGCATTTTTTTGGCCAAATATGCTTTTTATGAATTCAGATGCACTCCTAAAATATTTATTTTAATGTCAGGGGTGGTTTTTACAGTATGTTGCAACCTTGGTGATTGTGTTGCATGGCCGGATGTTGGGAGTATGGGCACATCCTCTGATGTGCCTGGAGCAATGACTGAGCCTCTGCCTCTGCAGTCCACTCACCTTGCTGAGTTTTAATTATTGTGTCAGCACCGAGCGCTGTGCTCAAGGGCACCACTGATTACATATTCTGTGCTACAATTATTTCAGAACATTAGAGGATACACCGTTTCAAAATACGATTTTTTTATGATTCAGTGAAAGGAAAATCAAATCAGGGGCAATTTGTAGCACAGGCACAAAAGAAGAGACCATGTCTCAAAATTTGATTGTCAATGACATGCGGCGGTTACCAGGGAAACCAAAGTCTCCATGACTGTTTGTTTGTGTGTGTGTGTGTGTGAGAGAGAGAGAGAGAGAGAGAGAGAGAGAGAGAGAGAGAGAGAGAGAGAGAGAGA
>JBBPDH010000104.1:17309442-17329603 GCA_037974565.1 Clupeocharax schoutedeni
GCAACATAGCAGTTAAGAGATTTTACCGAAAACAGAATTCAGCTCTTCTCAACAAGACGTGCGGTCAGAGTGCGGTGCGGTGCCGCGACAGGGGGGGGGGCACCTGGGGGGGCCAATAAGATTTCCGGGGGGAAATCTCCCCCCGACCACCTCCCTGGCTCCGCCCCTGGCTGTTGTCCTCCAAATCTGATGCATATTAAGCAAAGGTCAAAATGTCAGCATGAGTAAACTTGTGTTCTTTTGACCTATGTCTGCTGATAAACTCTAATAAACTCTAATTCTATGAATGATTTTTTGTCTGTGAAACAGTCGTGTTTTAAACATCTTGATTATCAGAGTTTTATCTGTTTGTTTCTAACACACATCCTATATCCTATACAGAATGTTGAACCTTGAATCTTGTCCTAGTTTTAATTTATATTCAGGAAACACAAAAACCTAAAACTTACACAGGATTTAAATGACCTTTTCTGCTTGTGCGGTTTAGCACTGGACCTTGGTATTTTTGTGGTATTTAAAAGGCTGGGACAGAAAACTTCACCGTTTTGTTTCAAAGCATGATCTTCAATCATAAATACAAAGTGTAACTTGAGTTGTTCTTTTGGGACATTGGAGTATTTGGAATACACTTATTTTATGCACCCTCTCCTTACACAAAATGAATTATTTGTATACTTCACCAATCACAGCAGCTGGTGGCTTGGTGGTTAGGGAGTTGCCCCTATGATCAGAAGGCTGCTAATTTGAATCCCAGGACTGCTAGTGGCACCACTGACCCTTGAGCAAGGTTCTGTCCCCACACACTTCCTGGTGGCTGCCCGCTGCTTCACTTGGTGAATTTGTTTAAATTAATGCAGAGCAAGAATTTCACACTTTCCACTCTGTGTGGTGTGTTCACATGTGATTAAAGGGGCCACTTTACAGAGGAGATTCTAGAATTTAATCTATTCATATCTACATAGATAGTAGTCATTAATTTTGTAATTGTACAATTAGATGTAAAGACCAAATATAACGGTCAACATCCATGTGGATTAATCATAGCTGCTTTTAACTGAACGAAATATATTTTAATATTTTACGGTATTTTGTCCTGAGAAGACAGATGACGTTTCAACGTCGCATTCAGCCAATGAGGAAAGAAGGCATTTTGACAGACGGGCACCATGACCAATGGGATGCCTCGGCGAGGAGGAGGGTGGGGCCACACGGAAGGATCGCATGTCGAGGGAAGGCGCTTTTGTTTTTCCTCGGGAGAAAAAGTCGTGGAACAACATTTCAAAACAAGGGCCACTCTCACAACGTGGGACACATTTTTCATACACGACCTTGCAAGTGCCAAGGCAATGGAAGTAGCGAGGTTTTTAGAGCGGAACCGGAGCGTTTTCGAACTGTTTTGATGCTTTTTGGAGGGCTTGCAGAGTTTGTTTGGAGCTGCAGAGATTGGGAAGGCGGAAGAAGGGAAGGACGGTCGCCTTGGTGATGGGTTCGAGCCGCTCGGTCTTTGTTTTGGAGCGTTTTGGTCACGGTGTTCAGTTTGCCTCGAACCCAAACGTCAGTTTAGACACTGTATAAAACTTAGTTTGCTCAGTTTCTCCGGTTAATGCCATAAATTCACCAGCAGTAGGGACCGGAGACACTCAAAATGGCGGCAGATTGGCCCATCCCCCAGGCCCTGCTGCTGTTGCTGGTGGTTCTAAACACGGTGGGCCTGCAAGCCTGCCCCCCTTCCTGTACGTGTTCTGAAGGTCCAGATTCAGCACAGTTCTTGGACTGCAGTCGGAAGAGATTGTCCTCTCCACCGCTCTCCATCCCAACTTGGATTAATCATGTGTAAGTAGCAGCGTGGTGAGAGGCCAGGCTGCTGTGGATCCTGTACGTGCAGGATAACACAGCTGCGCTGGATAAACTCTGCACTGCAGTCTATAGCTCCCTTCCCTCTAACTCAGTTCAATTTTATTTGGATAGAGCTTTATACAACCAGCGTTGTCACAAAGCAGCTTTACGAAATCTAAGTGCCCTATTGAGCAAGCCAAGGTGGGCAGGGGCGAGGAAAAACTCCCTAAAGCTGTAGGAAGATAAGATAATTCAACCCTTTCTTAGTCCCACAAGTGGGGAAAAAAGCATTGTTACAGCTGCAGCGGATAGTGCTATAGTAAGAGGAACATGAACAATAGAACGTAACCATGACATAGTAAATGAAATACAGATATATATAATAAATGGTCTGATATAACACGCTACAATAAAACAAATGGTCTGCATTTTTGCCCAGAACTTCAAGCTTTATAAATCAATTTAGCTACTTTATATTCAGCGTTCAAGTCTGTAGGACTTCTGGATGAGCGGCTTTTCAAAGCACAAGTGCAAGTAAAAAAACCGTCTTATATTTATTGATGCCCTGCAAGATACTCTTAAAAACACAAACGAAAATAGGAACCACTTTCTTTAAGATTCTACTTGCGTACTTCTTTCTGCTTTAAAGCTTTGTGTTTATTTTACTTCTTTCAGCTCTATGAGTCATAATGAGCTTTCAAGTGTGCCTTTTCTTGGAGATGCATCCACAAACATCACTGTGCTGTCACTGTAAGTCACTTTTTCACCCATCCTATAAAATAAACTGCAGCAGTGTTGTCATATTTGTTGTTAACACGTAATGAGTACCGCCTGCAGGGAATTTTTAATAAATATTTTTGATTAATATAGGTTTAGTCTTTACATCTGGATAGAGTTTTAAGTAAATATCAAAGTCTGTCTACTTAATATACAGTATGTGAATAAAAAGCAATTGTCATGGTTGTAGTAAACCAAATAAAACTGTGTATTTAGAGTTCATAACCGAATCACTGAAGTGGTGCCGGAGCAGCTTCTGCCTTATTCATCTCTGGAAAGCCTGGATCTGAGCTCCAATTCGATTTCTGAGCTGAAAGCTGGATCATTCCCCCCAATACAGCTCAAATTTTTGTAAGTCTTTTTTTAGTTTTACATTCCCCCTCTCTCTGTGAAGAGAAATGTTCTGATGTTGGAATGAATTTTTTATTGTGGGAGAACAGAATGCAGTGTGACAGGAACATCACCCATGTATTCTTCTGCTCATGATTTCAGGAATCTGAGTAACAACAAGATCAGCTCACTCGAACCCGGATGCTTTGGCAACATCAGCTCTCTACTTGTGCTGAAGATAAACAGGAATAGATTGTCTCTGCTGCCTGCTAAGGTTTTCACTCTCGCTCAGCTGCAAGTTCTGTGAGTAGAATTGTTCTTATATATAAAACCAATATATAAATTAGAAATGGTCAGAATTTTTTGCTTTCATAGTAACAAGGTAGTATTGAGAATTGCAGGATGTTCATTCACATTTTTCGGTGTACTAGTATGAATATGTGGAATGAAATCTGTCTTGTCTGTTGTAGAGAGTTGAAACGCAATAAGATCAGAGTGGTGGACAGTTTGATCTTCAAAGAGCTGGAGACTCTGAAGTCTCTGAAGATGCAGAGGAACGGCATCACTAAGCTGATGGACGGAGCTCTTTTTGGCCTTGACAATATGGAGGAATTGTGAGTTGATGTTGAAAGTCCCCAAGCTCATTTTCCGTTCTTATTTTGGCATTTGGCATGCATTTTAGAAATGAGTGGAAATTTCTGTAATATAACAGTCAGCTGCATTTTTGTTACTGTTGCAAACTGCCACGGTCTACCCAATGTTAACTTTTTTACTTTTGGGATTTGAGAGGTAGGTGTGATTTCTTAATTTAAGTGCTGCTTTAAAAAATAATGTGCTTCTTTATTTTTGTGCATTTTTTTTAATGCTTCACCTGCATACCCTAAGCATATATCTTAAATATTTGTGATTATGGAGTTAGGATTGCCAAAGAATATATCAGTATTGTATATTTGGATATTGTTTCTATCTCTGCAGGGAACTGGAGCACAATAACCTGACAGAATTGAATAAGGGTTGGCTATATGGCCTGCGCATGCTCCGTGTGCTTCGGGTCAGTCAGAACAACATCGGCCTTATCCGAGCTGATGCCTGGGATTTCTGTCACCGCCTGGAAGAACTGTGAGTTTTACATACTGTCCCAATAATTCTTCGGTTTTAGTCCCACAGGCCTTTTTTTTTTTGACAAATAGCTGTGGACATGTATCTTATTCAAGGTCTTAAGTGCTCAGTAATTGGCTAGTGAGCTGACGGAGGTGTGTATGCAACGGGAACAGCATGTACGGGGAAGATTCTTCCCAATGTTGTTTGGAGCAACCATGTTAGAAGTCTACATCATCTGCTTTATTTTAAATTGTTAAATACACTTAATACACGTAAAAAAAAACATGGTGACTAAACTCCGCCACTATTACAATCAGAGGTACATTATAAGCAGTTCTTCACGGCTTAATTTGAAGATTTTTTTTTTCTTCGATTTTTAATAGCCCCTCCTTTTTTTAAAGGCTTATGTTGTGTGGGCTAAGTGAATACATGGAAGCCACTAACATCTGTAATTATTAGCTAGAATTTCAGTTTAAATCACAATATTTTCCATTACAAGGGACAACTTTATTTTAAATGCTAAGGCAGGGAAAAAAAGACTGAACCAGGACCTCAGTGACACCTTCACTTATACTCATCATGTTTTGTATTGTGTGTTTGTATTCTTCAGAGACCTGTCCTACAATCATTTAAGTCGTTTGGAGGATTGGGCTTTCACTGGGCTTGGGCAGCTGCAGAGCCTGAATCTGGGCGAGAATCGCATCACGCATCTAGGAGAGAAAGTTTTCGGAGGGCTTTTAAATGTCCGCACACTGTAAGATCACAGATGCCTGCGCACGCACACACAATTTATAGCAAACTTACAGGATTTTTCTATAAAAACCACAGCTTGTGGTAATGCAAGAACTCCTGTTTAGAAATGTATTTTTTCTATGGTGCTTACAGAAAACAATCCAAACTGACTGTTCCTTTAAGACCTGTTTGACCATGCATTGCTACTTTATGAAGGCCATATAAAACCTGAAAAATAAAGCATAACACAGTTTTTGGTTTATATTTGCACACCTGTGGCTACAATAAAGATCTGTGATTTTTTTTTTAGCAATATAATTAATTTTATGTGGAACCCTGTGGTTACTCCGGTATAAACATGTCAAAACATTCTCTGCCTAAACCTATGTATTGTTCATTGTGTAGTGGAGGGAAAATAAATGTGCATGGAGACAGGCCTCCTTTTGCTTCCTCCTCACGATGTTCGTTTAGCAGAATTAGTGAGGGCTGTATTGGCCTTTTGGAGTCATTGGTGCATGAAAACAGCCTCAATACTCTCACATATTTGCATGCTGTCACAAGCCCTTTTTCCTTTTCAGCTGAAGCTTCAGCACAATTGAGATTTTCGTGAATTCTAATTTATCATATGTGGTTGCTTGGCAACAGTTTGCCAGTTTTGTTCCAATATTGTGCTTTTTTTTGTTGACATTTTTTGCCTTTCCCCCCCTCCAGAGATATCCGTAACAATGACATATCACTGGCCATTGAGGACTACGTTGGTATGTTTCTGGGCATGAAAAAGCTTAATACATTGTGAGTGTTACCTTGCCTTACTTATATGGTGTTTATGTATCTTCCTTGTTTTTATAGCATATTTTTCTCGGGCTAACACTTTCCAGTTAGAAAAAATGGTTTAAACGTGAGCAAGGAATTTGATAAGATGATATGACCATGAGACAAATGTAGACATTCCAAATCTGCTGCCTGAATCAAAAGATTGGAATCACTATTCAAATGTTTAGAATCACTGTTTTTATTCAGTTAGTCTAGTAATCGAATAGGTTTAATGTTTAGGTTTAACATGACCTACCTAACAATGTTTAGGTTTAATGAGTTTAAACTAATATATATGGAACTTAAAAAGATAAAGCAATATGTTTGAAAATGTGACCTGTGCTGCATAATTTGGAAATCTGTTTATCATCAATAAAGAAGTAGTCATAAAATCGGAAGTACTTTGTATTTGGAAAGAATTGATAAAATAAAGGGGCAAATAATTTATCAAGAAATTGACAGATACTTGCATGAATAATTATTAATACATGACCATATAACTTCTTTCCATTCCTTAGTAAATGTATGCCATTCTTTTTAAAAGCTTGTCTATTCTTAATTGGATGAATTGTATATGCATGCGTTCCTCAGGATATTGCAGAAGAATAAGATCAGGACCATCACTAAGAGGGCATTTGAGGGTCTGGGGGAACTAGAACATCTGTAAGTTTTTCTTAATGTCCACCATAATGTTATAAATGATTACACCTCTCTGAAATGTGAAATAACTGCCATATGTTCTGGCATATATGTTACAGTAGTTTTGAATGTGTCTGTACAGGGATTTAAGTATGAACCGGATCATATCTGTTCACCCTGATGCCTTCTCTCATTTGAAACTAAAATCACTGTAAGTTTGGAGATTCTTTGTTCCATACCTTTTATTTTTCTGCACTGCATTGCACTGTAGGGCAGTGGCCCCCACCCCCCTGGCCAAAGACCGGTACCGGGCTGCGGGCCCCACAGAAGAAGAAAAAACGTGTATTCCCGTTTTATCGTCTAAAACGATGTTTTATTTTGAAAAATGACCGGATATCCTTAGTGTATGACTCACTCTTGTTAATAAAGCTGCGAGTACACACTGGATTTACGTTTATTATTATATTTTAAAGATACCCCATTAATGTATTTTTAAAAATATTCGTATCATTTATTTGTATAAATACGTATACGTATATTTATCTGCCACTCCTTAAAGGCCGGGCCGTGAAAATAGTTTCTGATATTAAACCGGTCCGTGACCAAATAAAGGTTGGGGACCACTGCTGTAGCGTACTAAATACACTGTCACTGGTTTGCTTGGTTAAATTATGTTTTGCTGGCCTTAAGTAAAAATAAACTAACACACCATCTGCAACAGATTATGATATTCTCCAAATTTTAAAACTTAACATTTTTTAACATTGTTAACATAAATGTTAAATGTACCAAAACCTTTATTCATGCCATAGAGATTAGTGTCTTGTCATATAGTACATATCATATAACGTAATCTGAAGGAATGTCGAGTTTCATTTAGACAAATTTGAACTGAACTTGTATAGCGCTTTAACATTGTTACACAGCAGTTTTACTGCAATATCAGTCCTAACACATTTGTATTGTGGTTTTCTATTGCAGTGATCTCAACACTAGCAGTCTCCTGTGTGACTGTCAGCTGAACTGGCTGGGCCAGTGGCTGACAGACCGCCACTTCCAGCAGTCATGCTCTGCTGTCTGCGCGCATCCTGCTTCCCTAGCAAGCAGGAGTATTTTCACTGTCAGACCAGAGGAATTTCTCTGTAGTAAGTGAACACTGGTCATGTCTGTTGTCTCTCATTGTCTTCAGTAACATTCACAGTATAGAAAAGACATGTTTTCAAGATCAATTCTTGACATGATCAGCAAGCGGATCCATTAGTCTAGTCCTGTTGTGAAATGTTTGCAGTAGAGTTTCCCGCTAACATTCTAGACAACAGATCCTTGAAAATGGAAAGTGGGGTAATCCCAACTTGAACTTAAGCAAATGGACACCAAGTATTACTACTTAATACATGTGATTAATCTTGTAAAACAGTAAAAGGATTACATTACATTTCTCTAGTAATATCTAACCCCCTTGGCTGTCTCTCTTTTTCTCAGATGACTTCCCTAAGCCCCAGATCAGTGGTAACCCCAGGACAGTCGTAGCTTTGAGGAGCACCAATGTCACTCTCAACTGCTCTGCCTTCAGCAGCAGTGACTCTACCATGAGCGCCTCTTGGAGGAAGGACCGGGAGGTGCTGTATGAAGTGCAGGTGCACAACTATGCCCGCTACCAGGAGCACCAGCTCATCTACACCAGTATGCTCCACTTGCTCCATGTAAACTTCACTGATGAAGGACACTACCAGTGTGTGGTTTCCAACCATTTTGGGTCCAACTACTCTACTGAGGCAAAGCTCACAGTCAATGGTAAGCAACCTACATCTTCTGTACCAGTGGCTGATGATAATCCAGCAAATACCTTCTGATCTGTCCTTTGTTCAGTGCATTTTCCCAAACTTTACACTTTTAGCTCTTTAAAAAAAATAGTATAGCAGTGATTGTTTGAAATACTAAACAGGCAATCATAATGCAATGTGTAATTGTTGGATATTTCATTCCAATGCCTTTATTTTGTGCAGGTGATTAACTCCAATCCAATTTTTAAAAAATCAATAACAAAAGGAGCCTTTTATATTATTATATAAGTTTTAATAATGGACATTCCAGTTATTTGCAGCAGTAAGGACATGTGTGACTTCTTTTGATATAGAGTTTTTATTTCAGACTTTTGGGTCTCCTTTAGTTGTGTTTCGTTCATTCAGAGTAGATGGGTGTAAAACTTGTTTCCACTGAGTCTTTTATGTGCAAAAATTTTTTTACATATAAAAGAGCCATTGACTCACGGTGAGGGACTTTCTTTCTGTGAAGTGTGTTATGGTGGTCTTATTCCCTTTCCATCATTCAAAGTTAAATATTTTGTTTTCTAGCAGTGATTGAATAAAGCATGCCCTCAGGTTTTTCACGTTGCTGTATTTCTGACAGACAGTCAGGTTTTCTTTTGTTGGTTATGAAAAGTTTCGTTTCTGTCCCCTGTTTAGTTCTTGTATCCCTTCATAGTTGTTTACTGGACTCGTCTAATTTAATTTTAAATTTCAGTGGAACAAATATTATGTAGCCCTCTGGGAAGCCAGTCTGGGCAATGCGATTATTTTGTCATCATATCATAATTTAGATGCAAGAGGGGCTTTGTGCACAGACAACACTTAGCAACAAAAGTTTCAGACTTTAGTAGAATTTTTACAGAACTGTAAACTAGGGACACAATACCTACTGGTCCTTAGGGTTGTCTATTAGGACTGGCTGTATGACAGTATTTCAGGTTATCGTGACATGTCGTAATGTCAAAATTTGTTATTCTTAGCATATTAGGGTGTTGTCAGTACTTCTATACCTCTGGGGAACTGCAAGTTTCAATACTAAGGAACCATAATTGTTCTTGTTTATATGAATTTGAGGCAGTGTTAAAGTTGAACAGAAAGTAGATTTCAACTTATTAAAAATTAGTAAAACTAAATAGTATGATGAGAAAACTTCAGAGAAAAAAGCAAATATTAGTGGCACTGCTTTATGATGTTACCTCGGTGTTCAAAAATGTCTGTCATTCTAATACATATACTGTCTGTACAAATTTTTTATGTTTTGAGTCCCAAGGTTTTTAGTTCTTTTCTAAAAACAAGGAAACCCCTCAAAATTACTGTCCATGCTAATGGTGCAAGTACAGATTGGGTCAAAAGACACTGGATGTAAGCAATGTCTGTGAAGCTCTGCATTCCACATATTTGAATTTTGCTCTGTTCTTTACTCTAAACAGTAAATATCTCCTCTTATACCCAGAGTTGCCTTCATTTCTGAAGACCCCCATGGACCTGACAATCCGCACGGGCACTGTGGCTCGATTAGAGTGTGCAGCTGAGGGTCACCCACCTCCCCAAATTGCCTGGCAGAAAGATGGTGGTGTCAACTTCCCTGCTGCGCGTGAGAGGAGGATGCATGTCATGCCTGAAGATGACACGTTCTTCATTGCCAACGTTAAGACAGAAGACATGGGCGTGTACAGCTGCACGGCCAAAAATGAGGCAGGCAGCTTGTCAGCAAATGCCACTCTTACAGTGTTAGGTAAATACGTAGTTGGATTTTATTTATTTATTTTTAAAACGGGAGCTGTGAGGCTTATGTTGCTAACAAGGAATGAAAGGTCGTACCCCATTAATTTGGACCAACATAAGATTTCTTAAAAATTTAAATATTTTCTGGTTTGGAAAACAATATTAAAAGTTTTATTTCTGATACGAATACAATTTCCTGTTCAATACTTTGGGTCATGTTCATTCTGTTTATCCCTTGCAGAGACTCCATCGTTTCAGCGCCCATTAGAGGATCGCACTGTAGCACGCGGCGAGACTGCTGTTCTTCAGTGCATAGCCCGAGGTAGTCCTGCCCCCCGCCTTAACTGGACCAAAGATGATGGCCCATTGCTGCTGACGGAGCGTCATTTCTTTGCAGCAGCCAATCAGCTGCTTATAATTGTAGATGCCAGGCCAGCAGATGCAGGGAAATACACTTGCATTATGTCCAACACACTAGGCACAGAACGTGGTCACATCTACCTCAGCGTCTCCCCTTCGGCCAACTGTGACCCAGCGAGCAGTGCCTATGACCAGGATGGCTGGACCACGGTGGGCATTGTTGTAATGGTGGTGGTTTGCTGTGTGGTGGGCACTTCACTGGTTTGGGTGATAGTCATCTACCACATGAGGCGCAAGAGTGAGGACTATAGCATCACCAACACTGGTACGTGGGAAACATTCATAAGCGCAGACATTTGCATTCAGGTCATAAACCACTTGTATGACTGGTCTTTGGTAGCTAAAAAAGACTTAAGGTATAAAGCTCCAATAAAAACAAGCAACAAAGTGATCTAAGAAAGCGAACCCAGACCCTAGTAAACTTTCCTAAAATTTTTGTAATAATGTAGTTTGTTTGGGTTTTAAATGGGTGCTGACGTAGAAGAGATGAATTTAGACAAAGGTCCACTATTTAGTGTTTTTTATATAAAAATACTGATTATATAAACCGCCTCTTTCTCCCTCATGTGATTAACTTCAAAAGATTGTTATAGAACTTAAAAGCATAATATAAAATCTGTTTTATCCATACAAGCGCACCGTGAAATTGCCAGTCTGCTTTGTACCTCAAATTATGACATAGCAGGCTCAGTTCGTGGGCTTTAAAATTTCACATGCAGAGAGTAGCCTCTGTAAATTTGTGTATGTATCTTTTTCAGATGAGATGAATCTGCCAGCGGATATCCCCAGTTACCTGTCCTCCCAAGGCACGCTGTCTGAGCCACAGGAGGGGTATAGTAACTCAGAGGCGGGTAGCCACCAGCAGCTGATGCCCTCCATGGCCAATGGCTATGTGCACAAAGGCACTGATGGTAAGGCCTAGAGTGGAAACATGAACACAACCAGTCTGGGTGAAAATATTTTATGTAGACACTTTTTTTGTACATTTTCATTACCTGGAAGGTTGTAGGCTTTTTAGAGATGTCAGCATGAACTATCTGCTGCATGAACTTGACAAGAACACATGACAAGAACTTTGTGTTAGTGTTGCAGTAGGATTATTGTTTATTTGTAAGTTTTTTTGGGACTATAAACCCAATATGGACAAATTCGTAGTAGAAAGCTACATACAAGTTTAGCTATACGGAGGCATGGATGATTTATGACACCTGACAAGTTAGATTTGAGAACTACTTACTTTGACCTGACAATTAAAATAGATGCTAATATTATCTTGAACTTTTGTGTAGGTTGATATTTAAATGGCTTTGTTTTTTTTTTCTTTAGGCATGTGCTATGGTGAGGTAGGAGGTGAGATGGATCCAGAAAGCAGTGGCATGGTTGGTAATCGTGTTGGATCTCTGTTTGCTGGCCGCAGTAGCTTCCACCCTGGTGAATCAAGAGAGGGTTTGACATCCGTGCCCAACGGTATGAGTGCACACGTCTTTGTGTTTTGACAGCGTGGAACGTGTTACGTTTTACAGCCGTACATAAATATTAGTTTATTCTGCAAGTAAACCATGTCATGTTTTCTGTTTAAATGTTAAAATGTTTTTTGAGTGTTTAGGAACAACCAAATAAGTTCTTGATGCCTGTATTGAATAGGTATACATATTATGATCTCTTTCTTGTCTCTTTTAGGTGGTGGCAGCCCACTGGTCATCTGCTCTGACTGTTATGACAATGCCAACATCTACTCCCGGACGCGAGAGTACTGTCCGTATGCTTACTTGGGTGAAGATGACACACTTGCGGCCCAGCTGCCCCAGGACAGTGTGCGGGACGGGCGGGGAGAAAGAGAGCAGCACGCCCAGCATGAGGACGCCACCCTGGAGAGCCTGATCTGTCAGCAGGATGCGTCTGCCTTCCTCTCCAGCCATGAGCCCCGACTCTGCATCTCGCACCACTACAGCAGCGGTTAGAGCACACATGGACAAGAGCACACAGATAGAATAAATCTAACACTGCCAAGCGTGTAATGTTTAAGTTCTAAGCAGCTTTATTTTGGCAAGAAAAAAAATTCTGAACAAAAATAAATAATTAAACAATGTTCCCAATTTATTATTTTATAAAATTTCTCAAAATCAACAAAAACAATCAACTTATGTTCATAGTAGTTGTGGGTATAGATTAATTTTTTAAAATCTAGATTAATCTCATTGTAATCTTGGAATAAATCTAGATTAAAATGGCTCATTTGAATTCTGCCGAAGGCATTCAGAATATGTGTGCAACACCAAATAATGACTAAAAGTAAGTCTTTGAGAACGAGTTTCTCAACTCCTACAGTAAACTAATTCCGCATTACACAAGGTGCAAACAACCTTAGTCTTGTCGAGGTTTCCATTGGGAAGCTTCTTAAAAATAAAAAAAATTTCCCTGAAGCAAACCCGGTGGCTTCATAGCTGCATCCATGTTAGCATGTCACGTTTGATGTGGTAATTTCACATCAGGGGCATCCTTAGGTCTACTTCTATATCTCTTGCACACAGAGAAACGCATTTAAACTGTTGTCTCTGCTTTGTTTCTCATTGTCTTTTGTTTTTGTTTACAGATGTTCCAGGCAGGTCGTTTTGGAGTGGAGTGGACCCCCATCCCTCAGTTTTACCCCAGGGCCCAGTGACCGTACACAAGCCCCCTTTGGGGATCTCTGCAGGTGATGGTCAAGAACAAAGGAGAGGGGGACTGGAGGATGGCTCATACAGGACTAATCCTCAGGATCATAGCCCACCTCCTACATAGAACCTTCTCAAAAGTTGCTTTTTGAACCCACCATGGCCCACTGTGACTCCACAGTTAGCCCTCAGTCTCCAGATTCTCTCAGTGTGCTCTTAAATCCCACTACCTCCTCTGAGAAAACTCACACTCTGCCAAAAAGAAGACGCCTCTCTCCTGTGTTTACATTCCGTCCTATCCCTTTGTTGGAACCCACTGGGATGTGTATGTATCTTGTGAAAAACCCTTTCCAGGATCTCCTAATGATCGTCCTTGTAATTCAGTAAAAACTGACCTGGCGAGGCTCTGAATGTAATGTTTCCAAAAGCCTTGCTTGCCTTGCCTTTAACCTATAACGTTTGTTTCCTGCCTCTTCCCCTGTTTTGGGGACTTGGAACTCCCATGTGTATGCCAAAGCATTGACCCAACCCTCTTAGTGCTGCCCTAGCTCTAAAAAGGCCTGTTTGTGCACAGACTGTGAAAGGATCTTCCCCATGTATCAAGGCTTGGAGTGGCCAATCCACTTGTCAATTATGGAGCCGTTTAATGCTGTCAGGGAGCCAAATAGCTGTGCTTTATTTGTCTTTCCTCATGGTTTCATCTAGTGGGTGATGGTGACCTGCATACATTATTCCCTTGTAAGAGTGGAAAGCTCGTTCCTGTTTTTCATCCTAATATTATAAGCTGATGATATTGTCTGTCAAAAATTCATTTTATATGTTTAATGCTGTTCACAAAGCCAAATATACACTATTTTCTTCCTTTTTACAGAAGGCAGCATTTCAAACAAACATGCGGTACCTTGCACCTTTGACAATCAATATACAGCAGTCCTACAGGGTTGCTCATCTGCATACTGACTCCATTACAGTTTTGCCATAACATTCACTTGGTATCTCTTGTTTATTGATTTTGGTCCACTGACTGTTCCTGCAGTTCTTCACTAAAACCATCTCTTTTTGCTGTGTGGATCTGAGAAACTAGCAAAAGAAAAAGGAGCGTTGAGGAACTTGAGGACCCTGTGCTGTTTAATATATGTATGAGTACATGCATAACGATGATTTAGGCATTTTACCATCCTTCCATGCATTTTAAATTATGAAGCTGTGCACCTCAGTTTCAGCTGTTTGGATGCTGTAATGTGTGTATAATTCTTGCGCTTGATGTATACGTTTGGTTGAAATGTTCAGGGCTTAAGATGATGATGATGTTGTGACCATGTAATTATCCTTAAAAGGACCATTCTGACTGTAGCCTCACTAACATGTTTGAGTTTGTTACTGATCTATCATTGGACACATCCATATCAGCAGCATTGTCAGTATTAACATCATTCACATAGTATACTGAGGTCTCTCAATTTGCTGTCCCCTAAACCGGGAGTAGGAAGGGGCCAAAATCTTTTCCCAAGTAAAAAGGCACCCTTTCATTTAGCCTTGCTTGGACCATTATACTGAATTGGCTGTGTTTCCATCTTGCAGAAATATTGTATTCCAGAAAAAAGAATCTATACCACAAATGTGTACTATTATAAGCACTTTTTGAATCAAACAGTTTCAGTGAAGGACATTGTTGGTCTCTCTGATTGCGATGCTCCGGTTTCACTTCACTTGGTACAATCCTAAAAATGCTGCACTTCTTGTATGATCATACCTTCCAAAGAATACACATTTTATGCGTGCAAGATCGCATGACAGATAAATGGGAAATCATGCTGTTGGTGCAACTGAGGTACTTTGACAATTGTGTGTATTGTGAAATGCACTAAAACATTACGTCACTACAGTTCGGCTCAGTATGTATTGGTTATGTGGATACTTTTCCATATTTATCATGTGACGTGAATATGCTGTTGCCTAGTAAGTCACTGTTTAGTGATTATTGCATCCTGGTGCCACATTTTCACATTCTGCATATTTTTTTTTTTTTTTTAACGTTTGATAATGCTTTTATATTGGGTTTGTTAAACTGCTTTTCTCAATGTGACACCCATTGAGTTCAAGCTGTTTTGATTTGCACGATTCTGTCCCCCTTGCCGTAGCAGACTTGTCCCTGTTGCTACTGTAAGTTACTTGCTATCAGTTTCTATCAACAACAGGAGCAGCTCAGCAGCCTTAGTAGCTTACGGTGTATCTGTCCAGATATTAAAGCTATGAAGAGCATGAGTAATAGCTGTAGCATATATTACTGCAATCACTTGCACACTTTCTTGCTGTCAGAAGATTCAGATTCAAAATTATACACACGAGTAGCCTTCTGTTATGTATAGTCTTGTTCTTGGTAACAGCAAATGTTACTGAACAGTTTAAGATGGTGATGGTGGTCTGAGATTTTGTGTTGAAAGGCAGGGGCCTGAGGGGAACAGTGGCAAATGTTTGATTTCAGTTCGGAACCTAAAATGTAATTCAGCCTACTCTTACGAATTGAAACCAAAGTTCAGCATCAGTGCTCTCACACTATTCCAATGCTGCTTGTTTTTTGTATTTTCTTTTTTTGTTTTTTTTTTTTACTTTTTCAATATTGTACGTGTACATTCTGTAAAGCATGTGTAAAGAACATTTTTGTTTCATGTTGCATATTTAGCTGACATTTAAACAATAAAATGTAAATTCTAATGTATGACATGTGAAGCGGCTGTTTGCTGGGTGAGAGTACAGAAGATTTTCCTGCTTCTGATCTTCCAAGGGTACACAACACAAAGTGCTAAAATGACTCCTTTTTCTGTTTTTGCACAATACAGAACCTGGCTTCTGCAGCTCGCGATGTGGCAGCTTCTTGCAGCATGATTGAATTAGGTCAACACCGTAGAACGAAAAGTAAAGTTCTAGCGGGTTTAAAGAGTTTAGACACATCTGAATCCCACTAAACACTCCAGCTGACAGTTTGCTTTCCCGACTTGTGTGTGAAGTGCTGCGTGAGATATTTTGGGGATGGGATCAAAGCGCCTACCTCAGTCTGCTGCTAACTCGCGCTGCAGCGTCATTAATAATGCATGCATAAACTCAATTCACTATGGGTTTTATTACCCTCATCAGTTGGGAATGTACTGCGCCCTTCACGTATAGCTGAGTGGTAAACTTACGCCAACGCTATCCTGAGCATTTCATTTCCATTAAAAAACCTGCAAGAGATTGCACCTTAAATATGGGTGACAAGAACTCCCTACTGGAAATACACATATAGTGTGTTGAGTGGATGTTCGGCCTTATCTAAGTCTGAGAAAAAGGTCTTAAAATGTCTACAAATCAAAGTCCTATTTGTAGGATACTGTACTACAAATGAAAGTCGCAAAACTGTTTGTGGGGAAAAAACTAAGCTCTGCCACCTTGATATTTCTTCAGGTTACCCATCACACTGACATAAAATGGACTTGAGTGTGTGTTTGAGCCACTGCCAGTCTTGGGTTTATTTTGAGTTGTAAATGTGTGTTGATAGCTCCAAACAACAGAGGAAAAAAGGGGAAATTGGATTTGTGCTTGGTCTTGCTTTCTGCAGCTAATGCACCACTTCAACACCCCTTCTTGTTCTAAAACATGCAAAAGATTCTGGCATCTCCATGACTCAGGGGAAAAATGTGTCCGGTGGCTGCTGAATAAAACCACAGCCATGCTTAAGCGCCTGCGTCTGAGAGGGGGCGCATTGGGGAATCTTTAGATTCAGCTTGTCCTTACATGTCTGTAATCAAGCAGAAGATTAAACTAATTTATATTAGTTTATAAATTAGAAAATCAGCTGAGATTTGAGTTCCGATGGAGTGCCTCATTAAATCACTGAATTGCACTGTTCAGTTCATTGTCAGCACTTGTCTTTACAGCACAAGACCATAAGATGGCACTGTTGAGAGTTACCCAGGCTCAATGGACGCATGGTGTTCTGATTTTTCTCACGGGAATAGCAAAATTTCCGTACACCCTCTCAGTACTTCTGTTTACAATACCAAGTGGGATTAATAGTAAAAAAAAAACAAGCAATGGTATTGGCCCACCTACCAAACTTCACACAAACGGCTTTAACTTGAACTGGCATTTTGGGTCTATTTGATAGTTTTAGAATTGGGCATTTCCTTTTGTGTAGTTATCTTTTCACCAGCAACTATGTATAATCTATTTTTATATAATATTTACACACACACAGCCTAAGTTCCTCTTGTGCTGCCAAAATAGCTCTAAACTGTCGAGGCCTGAACTCCTCAAGACCTCTGAAAGTGTTGTGTAAGTTGTGAGACCAGGCCTTTATGGATCAGATGAGTCCACAGTAGGTAATATGGGCACATGTCTGGTAGGTACAACCCCATACACGGCCAACTGTGACGCACTGCCTGTTTTTACACCTTTCTGTCCTAACCAGCATCATTATTATTGTCTCCAAATGTGCATCTGTGGGTGCATCATCTGGCCACTGGATAATCAGTGGTGTTTACTTCACTGATCAGTGGTTGTTCATGATATATTTGATATATACATATGTCTATATGTATATACATATACATGGGATATATATACTCTTTACATATACTGACAATATATTGAAATATGGCCTGCTGTAATGTTCCAGGTTAGCAGTGGGGTGTTAAGATGTTACTGTACTTCACATAGACTTTACTCCACTATTTTTTTCCCTAAATAACTAAACGAACTGCTTTGTTTTGAGACTTCACTGTTTAACACAGGGTTTAAAAAATTAGAAATTCCTGCACAAGCGACTCTGTTTTACATAATTAGTTAATTGCTCAGGCATCCTCTGCGCTCATTGGCTACTTCCCACACGCGCGCGCCTCGCCTCTCCTCACTGGACGGTCGCGCGGCACGGTGCGCGAGACAGCTGCGCCTGCGAGGACGTGCGCGAACACGAAGCCGAGTCTCCTGCACGAGAGGAACGCGTTTGTCCGGTCACTCGGGACGGGGGAGGACACGCGGGGGCTGAGCTCGAGAGTAGAGTGGAATGTATACTTCTCTCCTGGAGATTCTGGTAGGAGACAAACGGAGGGCGCGCGAAGAGGAGCGCGTGCTTTCGCGTCTGGATAAAACAGATTTAATACAGCTGCGCCTCGCCATTTAACTGGAACCGCGTCGATCTGAATGACACTCACACGACAGGGTCACACGTACACACACACACACACACACACACACACACACACACACACACGGTGTTTTAACGCACAGGTTTCTTTACCTGATGCGTCTTAGCTCCCAGTCTGAAGAAAAACCAGTTTTTCTCTCTCGCGCGTTGTTGTTGTCGCTGGTCCTGCTGTTGTTGTTTGTCACTGTTGTGAACTTGGAAAAAATGTAAGTAAACAGTGGCTGTATTCAGCTGTAACGCGTCCAACACATGCAACCTTTGTGATTCAGACGGAAAGAGAAGCTTCATAAATTTCTGATTTGAGTCTCTTTGGTTTCGTGTGGGATTTTTTTTGTTTGGTTCTGAACGGAGGAGACTCCGTGTGAGGAGATAAGAGAGAGGAGATGAAGCTCGACGGCTGCTGCTCGATGGCGTTCATGTCCTCCAAACTAAAATCTCTCGTCCACAGCCGTTAGGCTAGCCAGCCCTGGGACTCGGCTCAGTTCTGAAAGACCGTGTTCTGACAGTAAACACTAGCCCCAAACCAAACCGAACCATGTCCAAGACGCTGAAGAGGAAGAAGCACTGGTCCAGTAAAGTGCAGGAGTGCGCGGTGTCGTGGGGAGGCGTGGGGGAGTTCGGCGCGGTGGTGGAGATCCTGGGAGGCGCCGAGCTCGGAGAGTTCCCCTTCCTCGGCCAGATGAACCTGGATGTTCTCGTGTGCCACGCCGGGAGGCTTCCGTACTACGGCGACGTCCTGTTGGAGGTGAATGGCACGCCCGTGAGCGGACTCACCAACCGAGACACGCACGCGGTCATCCGCCACTTCAGAGAGCCAATTCGTATCAAGACGGTCAAGCCAGGTGAGGGGGTGTCGCGGGGCTTTCTCTGGGGTTTCCGTGCTGGTAATAGGTCATCCTCTGTGAGAAACATGCAGAGTGGGTGCTAGGAGGAGGAGGAGGGGGCAACCTGATACTTCACATTTTAATTGTGTGCGTGTGCATACATACATACATACATACATATACACACCACACCACTTTTATGAGGTTTGATAACTTGATAACTTGTAACTGTTTAAATGCTGCAGTAGTGCCACAGATATTAAGAAAAAAATACTGCACTTAGTTTTATGCCAGAATCAAATGAACAATGATTAATTGTGCTCTGTTTGTAATTAAACATGCACATAGCAGTGTCCACAATATGGTCAGAGAAGCATATTGCGATGTCACCCACCTATATGTTCTAATGACAATTTTAGCAGATTTGCTACACACTCACAGTATAAATGTGATTCTGTGTGATTGACTTTTGGAGATCTACCAAAGCATCAGCTGCAGCTACAGAACTGGCTAGGTAATATATAAGGTGGACCTTCCTCTTATTTCCCACCCCTCCCTGCAGTAATTTGGTAACTGGATGCTGTATCAGTGAAACCTCCACTCTCAGTTGCCGTTTGCAGCCCTGGGGACCCCAGTGGTTGCACACCCATATATTATCTCTTACTCTGATGCAGCTGAGTCAGCGCATGAAGAGGTTCGCCTGATGACTTGAATCAGGTGTGTCGGAGCAGGTGAGGCAAATGTGCCTGGAGTCCCTACAGACTGGGCCTGTGAAGTCCCGCTCTGCTCCAAGGGAGCTCAACTAAGGCAAATCTTACTCCACACTCACACAGATACAGACATGCAGAACCCTCACTGCTTAATTAACTACTATAGCATTCATAAGATTAACACAGTAGGTGTTAATTCAATACTGTAGGGGTTAATTAAAAGTTGGAGGGTTTTTTATATTGCATGTGCAAAAATCTATGCTGTCTGCCAGGGACATAGAAAGGTTCATTTGGATTTCATTTGGAGGTGCTGAAACTTTAAGACCCAGATAAATGATTTAGCTGTTTTCTTTTGTTTTTTTGGATAGTTTCCATCAAAACAAATGGAACATAACATGATATGATGCGGTGAAAGGCAATAATATTCACATATTATTGACACATCAAATCACTGATGCTTACCTAGGGCTGGACGATATAAAAATGTATATCACGATATCTTTCTTAATTTTGGTCAATACGATATAATTCCAATATCGATATGGACAATATTAAAAAGCCTCAGGAAAAAACTGCAGAGGACACACACAATGGATGTCTGCAAACTGAA
>JBBPDH010000104.1:17334760-17353587 GCA_037974565.1 Clupeocharax schoutedeni
CAAACTTAACAATAGTGTTGGAACCATGAGTGGCCACACAGTCAGAAGTGTAGAGGGAGTACAGCAGTGGCGAGAGTGCGCACCCCTGTGGTGCTCCAGTATTGATGGTGATGCTGTCAGACACACACACACCCACCCTTGCTTGGGATGGAGGAGTCGTGGCTAAAATGCTTCCAACTTTGTGGGGAAGAACCTCTATTCCAGCATGACTATGCCCCAGTGCACAAAGCAAGCTCCATAAAGACGTGTTTGGTTGACTTGACTGGTGTGGAAGATCTTGACTGGCCCGCACAGAGCCCTGACCTCATTCACATCCAACACCTTTGGGCTGAACTGGAATGGACATTACGAGCCCGGTCTTCTCGTCCAACATTAGTGCCCGAGCTCATAAATGTTCAACAGAATTAATGGGCACAGTTTCCAGGAGAAACTCTCCAAGATCTCGTGGAAAGCCTTCCAAGAAGAGTGGAAGCTGTTATAGCTGTAAAGGGTGGACCTAAAGTCCCTGCTGGTGTAATGGTCAGGCATTCCAATATTTTTGTCCATATATTGTTCTATTTTTAGTACCAAAGGCAAATTAAAATTGTGGGTCTTTTTCCCCCCAATATGAACATTCAGATAAACATAAGAATTCTCTTGAACAAATTTTGAAAAGGACCAAATCATTGTACCAGAACAATAAATCACTTGATATGAATAGAATCAATGCTGTGGGAAGTATTGTACCATTTCAAAATGTTTAGAATTGTATATCAAATGTGTGGGAAGGTACCATGTGATGGTATCCATAATAGTGCAGTGATCATTTTCAGACATGTGATGTCTATCACTGTTCACCATCGCTACTGTGTTTGTCCTGACAATTTCTTACAGTGTCACCAGCAACACTGAGGGAGTGCTGATTTCAGTGGAAAATAAAGTGATTAATTAACTTCCTTCTGTTCTCCATCTTCCCTGAACACGTAATCACAGTGAAATGCTTTTTTCTCCAGAGCAGACTTTGATTAATATACAGGACATATGCGATACATACGTAAACATGAATAAACTGTTAAAAAATTAGAATGTTACACTTGAATGCAGTATCCTTTTCACTGGTACATACATGCCCTGTGTACATATGGATAAATAAACATATATGGTTGCTGCTGTCACTGCACTGAAATCAGTGGCAACTCCTGGTCAATATGGTCACCCTTCATCCTTCACCCTTCATCCCCATCGCGTGCCGCAAAACAAACTTAGTACCTCACCGTGCCCCTGGGCAGCTTGATTTTCTTGCCCCTAAGTACTTCACCTCCATGTTCTGCTTTTGCTGCCTCACATTTTGATGTACCTTCTCTCTCCTGCCCTTCCCTCAATCTCCTCATAGTTAGTGTTAAAAAATATAAGAAGTATTTTATTGTGCATATCTTACAAACAGGTAATAATAGCGTTTATTTCAACAGTACATAATTAACAATGTTTCTAAATTCTAAGAAAACATATCTAACCTATTTCTCACCATATAAATTAATTATACCCTCCTCTTGGTGAAGTTGTTAATGTAATGTCCCTAGTCAGTGGCCGCTAGAGGCCGCTGTTTGAGATGTAAAAGACTTGTTTTGACACTGGGTGTATTATTAGTAACAGCTGTTACGTGTTTGGTTCATAAAGTGTGTGAGGGTATTTAAATTTCACTGTTTTAGGTTTTAGTTGTCCGTTCACCATTACAATAAGTTCTGATGTGTTCATCATCAGTTTAAAAAGACTTTATCGGCCTTCATGCCTGGTTTCCGTTTAAATGCTTATAATGAATAAAGAGAACCATAGCATGGTTCTGCGTCTGCGTCTCCTGCCTGAGCAAGCACAGCAGAAGTGTGACAGTTAATCACTCTGTCATACCAGCAGGGATTTTTCCCAAGGATTTCAGCAGTGCCCCGCTTGTCTGGGCGGTGGTGGGGGTCGCTAGCAAGGGGTCAAGCTAACAAGCTAATTCCCTCCCCTCCACTCGTAGACGAATAGTAAAATATAAAATGAAAAGAAATATTATTAATAAATACTAGTAAATAACATGTTACGCATTTTATGTATGAAGCTTCAGTCTCAAACTCAAGGTCAGTGCGTGGTACATAAAACCAAATGAAGTGAAAAGGCGGTGATTGGCCGCAGTGTTATGTCAGTCATTTTGAAGTGGAGAAGTACTGTATCAGAGTAGACAGTTGCTTGTTTCACTGATGGGACGTATTTACCATTAGAGTCCATTGAAACCTCGAAAATTAACGAGCTGCCAGGATCTGAGAAGATTTACATTGTAATTAATGGGGATTCTAGTGAAACATGTTTAGCTGAAATTCTCTGTTTCACCTATTGAGGAGCTGAAATTAGGAGAGCAATTTTATTTTTATGAGCATTTTTTGTTTCACATCAATAAAGTGATAAATATGATGTTTTGTTTTTGAAACATTGTTTTACCTGTAGTCTGTAGTCAGTTTAACTGACCACCATAATATACTGCCCTATTGAAATTTTTTATGCACCCCTACCAACTATATAGCTAGGGACTCTGATAGTAGTTGGTGATGGTTGGATTCAGCTCTCTACTCCGTAAGTGATAATATGAAAGTTTTATAATGGTGCTTTCTTAAAGGAACATTGCACACCAAATCCATAATTTAATATGTGCTTCCTTACTATGAGGTCACTTTGAAAGTATTCCCTAGGCATGACTCCAGCACAACTAAACCAGCTGGTAGTGAATTTTGGGTTGAATGCTTCTTTAGAGGAGGCAGCAGGTCATGAGATTACTCCTAAGTACCTTTCTTTTCTTTATATGGACAACTTTATCACACCACACCAAGCATGGCAAGAGAAGCGTGCATTCTGAGAGCATTAACTCTGCCCCCACACTCTTTAAAAATGGATCAAAATGTAACAAAACAAATGACTGCACTTTGTTTATTCTGTTCTGTTGACAGCCAGCACAAGCACTTTTGTCTAAAACAGGGACTTATGAGTGTGTGTTCAACTGGGTCATGCTACAGCATCAAAGCCTGACAATTACAGTGCAAGTGCCCTCTGTGCCTGAAGGCCCTCCACCCCCCACACACTGTTTTTAGTGTTTTCTCCTTTTTCCTGTTCTCTTCAAATGTTAAGATTCCATCTCTGAGTCAGTGGCCTGCCAACCAGTTATTTTTGACGGTATGGTGGCTGCCGTGTCATACGCAGTGCAGTGATTGAGAGTTTGATACTAAAAGGACATGACACATGCATTACATTTGTATTGAAGTCATCAGAGAGGGCTTGTGCACTGAAATGCATTCCACAAGTGTATATGTGTGTGTGTGTGTGTGTATATATATATATATATATAATCCTGCAGTAGAATTGAGAGGTTGACTGGGTTTGCTTGTTGCAATAGTGAAACAGTGAATATTCCACGTCCTTCAGGCTGAAAAATAATTTTTCTGGATCCTTATTTTAAAATAAAGGTGCCCTGTAACAGCTGAGGCTCCTGAAATCTGTTAGGTGGTTCTGTGACATTGACATTGCCCCCCCCCTTTCAAACTTGCACAGACTGAAACCCTGAAGGCCTGTTTCCCATACAGATTAAGCTTAATCTTGGATTAAATAAATAGTAATTTGGCATTGAAAATCCTTTTTTGGCTAAAACTAGGCTTAATCAGCGTCCAGAAGCCTGGCCTGTGACCAAATAATCCGATACCTGTCTTTGTCAGGCCTGCAAGATAAATAAAATGCATCATATTTACTTATTTATTTATAAATGTATTTATTGTTGTGAGACACTTATGAGGAATGGTGCATAGAATTTTTAATGTGGAAATACATACATAGGTTTTTATTTTCTTTACATTAGTTTACATTAGATTTCTGAGGTTTACAGTATTGTGCAAGTGCAACAATACTCTCACTCTGAGGATTCTCAGGTAACCAGATTTACTAACTTGAGCAATATTTGGCCTCCTCAACAGTCTCACAGTGGTTGAGGTTATATAACCCTGGGGAATAAAAGCCTGCAGGAGTCAACAGTATTGAAAATGAATTAAGTCTAATATTGAATATAAGTATGCACTATTATCTAACTCAAGCACCTGCTCTAGCAGCTGTGTTTTTGGGCTTGGAGATTATAGAGTGTCACCTCTAACTGACACGCATCATG
This sequence comes from Clupeocharax schoutedeni, assembly GCA_037974565.1. Taxonomy (NCBI): domain Eukaryota; kingdom Metazoa; phylum Chordata; class Actinopteri; order Characiformes; family Alestidae; genus Clupeocharax; species Clupeocharax schoutedeni. The sequence continues at coordinate 17,338,920 of JBBPDH010000104.1, forward strand.
AAGAGAGGCCATTTGAATTACCCTGCTCTTAACCACCAGCTTAAGGCCAAATGATGGGCAGGACCATACGGATTATGTCCTTTTATAACATAGAGGTGAAGTGGGAAAAGCTGCATAGTCTACTCTATTTCATTGTTGAAGAGGCAGATGTATGTACATGAGTAGGTTTGATGCAAAATTGCTTCTGTGTGGTCGCAATATGTGTTGGCTACGTGTCTGAAATTACTAAGGCTGTAGCTAATCATGGGATGTCTAAAAATATTTCCATGTTTTGTGTGGCAGTGTGAGAATGAGAAATACAATTCTGTTTTTCTACACACACAATGTGAACAGAAGGTGTCCTAACCGGACCTCAAACCTGCTGCAAAAGTTTAAGCACATCTGGCCCTGAATGAAGGGCTGAGGAGTGTATCATTGCAGCAGGAGAGGAATACAGTTCTTTAAATATTATTGCAGATGATCATAGATATTCAAATGTCAGTACTGGGGTGGGGGTGGGTATGCTCAGGGGAAGTCATTAATGGGCAGAACTCCAAACAATGAATAATTGCATACAAAATATTTTTTAAAATCAGGATCATCAAGATTGATTTTTGCCCTCTTCTGACAACAGCACATCATTATGGGGCGCTTCTGCTTAACTATATATCAGTAGGAGCTGTTACTGATATATAGTTACTGATCATCATCTGTCAAAATAACAAAATTAATTGTTTTATAAAATAATTAAAGAAGAACAGGAATCGAAACAACAAATAGTTTTGTAGCTCCACTGCCAGTGCTATAACAAATAAGTTATATATGTTATATAATACATAAGAATACTCTTGGATATAGGAATGTAACAGTACAGATAGATTAAATCACTTTAGAGCTTTTGTACTTTTGTAATGTTGAATGCTCTTTTATACATATAATTTTAAAGCACATTTCACTACTGTATCAAAGAGATCTTCGAAACATCTGACTGAACTGAAGAGTCCATTTGTAAATCGATATTCTGCAAGCAACCAATATTAGATTCATTCACAAAATGTTCCTATCGTTTGATTCCTGTATGTACTAAAGGAATAGATGAAGAGAAAGACATTCAGTTCCATATACTGGCCAGCACAGAGACAAAAAGGACAAAACAGGGACAGATCAGCATTTACACAGAGGAAGCTGAAGGAATGAATTGATGTGCTGCTGGGGAGGTTGGATAGTTCGTTTTATGGATTGCTTGTATGCTGGCGAAAAAAATCTTGCTCATGTCATTCCACATTTGTTTGACATAATCCCATCACAGTTGAGATTAACCCTCTGGAAACAAAAAAGTCCTAGGTTTGGCTTCTGGAGTCGACTGTCCACTATTACACACACATCATTTATGATATAGCTTCATGTTGTGATGGGTATGTAGTGACAAGCAGATTATAAAAAGAAAATATCTGTGTAAAAACCATACCACAAAAATCAATCTTGCAAATAGAATCAGACTAAAAATGTGTATCAGGACTAAAGCTCATGTGAGGATGGTAGTGCTCATTGTTATGGTTGGCACAGCAACAGGCACATTGCCAGGCCAATCCCTTTGGCATTTCATCTCATTCCCCTACCTCCCTGCTTACTTATGCACCGCCATGGCTGGACAACAGTTGGGTTCTTTGAACAGTTGCCATCACTAGCAAATGCCATGCTAGGAGCATGTGTGTGTGTCTCTGTGTGTATGTGCGAGTATGTGAGTGCCAGCAAGGCATTCGAGCTGAAGATGAAACAGTCACAAGTAAAACAATAAGATATCAGGCTTATCCTGACAGTACATTAAATGAAGTTAGTAACACTTAATGGAAAAGGGACATTTGGCACAATCTCCCTCTCTCTCTTTCTCTCTCTCTTACAGGCGCAGAGTCACACACATGCTCATACACACATACACGCAGAGCCTGGGGATTACTGTGTATTATGTAACCCCCCCCCCCACACACACCACCAATGCAGACATCCTCTTGGGGACATTGCTTTCTAGCTGCCTGTCGTAGTCTAATCCGGATGGCTCTTGCCGTGGGCAGAGACAGAGACTGATAGCATAGCTGACATAGTAAAGCACTACATGCTATAAGCACTGAGAACCCGGACACATGAGGGTCAAACACTGTATGTTCTTATGGGATTTGATGGACTGGGGATAGAGGCTAAGCGCAGTAGATGATGCTGGAAAAACCTCTCACACTCCAGATATGCCATGGGAATGTAGCTTGCTCTCATCCAGGATTTCCTCTCTTATCGCCTGCAAACCTATCTGTGTGATTATGCCCTGTGGGCCACATTTGGTCACAATAACATCTTGTGCTGCCATCAGTTTTGATGACACATCACAAACAAAGGTATTATGCAGTTCTGTAGAACGCCTGAAATGACTTATGCTTTATAAGTGAAAAGTGAAACATGGACGAGGTAATCGTTTTAACACGAATGGACATTAATTGCTTTGCTTTCGTTCTGTTAACCAGCTTTGATGACGATAACTGTATTAAGACTAATACACACGGAATACGAAATGATGAAGCAAGAGTGAAAAGATGAAGCAAGACTTTCGTCTTAAATCTGGTTTTAAATATTTATATGAAAACAGTTAGCAAATGTTGTTTTATGATGTTTTTGCAGAACTCTCCATCACCTAGTTTTTGGGGTAATACATAAGTATGTCTCTGTCCCTTTTGAGACATTTAATATGGTTGACTAGCATTTGGAAGGAAACAGACATCCACTGCTGCAGTCTGTTCCAGCCTCCTCGTTGTTTCAGGATGATTAAAATCTCTACATATTTAAACTTTTTTTGTTTTAAGACAGCACCCAGTAAATATTAGAACTGGCTTTAATCCAACAACCTGTTTCGGTATCAGTTCAATAGAAGCAGAAGACGCTGGAATGGATTTCGATGTAAGAAAAAAAACAAATCCGATCAAATCTATCCTAAGATATCACAGAATTGCTTATAATGCAGAGTGTTATGCTGTTGGTCTTGTTATAATATAATGTTAAAATAAGAACAAAAAGCAGGTAACTATTCTAATTAAAGCTCCAGTATTTGAAATAAAACTTATTTTACCGCCTGGGTATTTTGTCCTGTAGAGTAGTAGCTGGTTCTTGCAAGATAATTGGCCTACAAATTTAAAAAATAATTTACATTTAAAATGTATATTGTTTACATTTGAGAAGTATTTGGCCTAAACTAATTATTGTCCAGAAGTACATGCAGGATTTTTTACAGCCAGGGATCGACTATTTTGTCATTATCAACAATATGTATATAAAGTAGTGGTGGGGATAGATTAATTTTTTTAATCTTGATTAATCTCAGTGTAATCTTGGAATTAAACTAGATTAATCTACATAAAAATGGCTCATTTGAATTCTGCCAAAGGCATTCAGAATATGTGTTACCCAGATAATGACTAAAAGTAAGTCAGATAAGAGTCTCACGTTAAAGCAGCACGTTAACGTCGATAACGGCCCACCACTAATATAAAGGCTTACATAGACATGTGTATTGACTTGCTTTTGGCTGGTAAATGAACTGGCTAGGTTTGTGGTACAGATATGACAAACTTTGGTCTCTTTAAACATGATTACATATCAGTATTTTTTTTATTATTTATGAATGTATGATCAGTAGTTTTACATTATTTGCTTGAATTGAGCTGTTGAGCTTAAAATACAATACAGTACTTACAATGCAAAACTACCCCCTGATGCTGTGGCCAGCGATTGACACGCAGTGATGCTGAGATGAATAGAGCAGCTATCTGCTCTGACAGAAGCCCACTCCATATGACAGCTATAGTGTCAAAGCCAGGTATTAAGGAAGGGTTGTGGGGGCAGCATTTCACGGTCTGGGAGAACTTTCTGGCTGGCAGTTTCACACACACGCATTGGGGATGTCTGGAATCTCTCCATACAAGTCTTTCTGTGCTGTGTGTGTGTGCTTATGCATGAGCTGATTAAAACCAGTTTGACTTGATGAGAATGGCATGAAGGGTGTGCTTTTTTCCTTTAAGTATCGCTGTGAGGAAACATTTCTTAGTTATAACGATGGTCCACATCATTCATTCATTCATTCATTCATTATAAGTCATTTGAACAAGCCTTTTCTGACTAGGTGGACATGAAGGGGGAAATGTACATTTAATAAAACCCATTTTTCTGAATGGTCTGGCTGTTGATCAAAACAGTTTATAATGGTTCATTAAAGGTGTGAGCTGGTACTAACTCAAACCCTAATCATTAATCCAAATAATACAGCCAACCAGAAAGTCACAAGATGAATAGTACTTGCATCAGTAGAGGCTTTCTACTGTTTCTCCCTCCCTGTGTGAGCTTCCAGGACAGAGCAGGCAAATTACCTATGCCTCTCACTCCCCATGGTGACAAGTATGCTCTCCTTGACTTTGTTTCAATTACAAACATCCCCTGCCATCTCAGCTGGAATGCCATTCCGACCTCTCTTTTAGTATATTCACACTTCTTGTTTTCTCCTTTTATTTACACATTTTCACAGCTCACTTGAATACTGTTCTTCAAAACATGTAGGAAACTCCAGTGTGCATTGCCCTATTTTGCAACGTGCTGTAACATGCTTCATGTAATGTGATATTGCTACACAATAAAGACAAAATATATGACTCCTGTATGAAAAAATGCCAGTGAACGCTTGATCTTTCTGTGATAGATCTGCACCGGACAAAATAATGATTTTTCAGACAGTGTCTGTGATTTGGTGAACTGTCAGAAACTACCCGTCAGAAAAGAAACTCGATGTGCAGGCAGAGGAAGACCCATGACTGGAATATGTGCTGTATGATATTGCAGAATTGGCCATTATTCTCTTGACAGTTATATTATTAATCCTTAACATGATCTGGCCTTTTCAGTACTGATTTTGTGGAGGGCTGCAATATGTAAATAACTCTCTAATCAATTGTAATGCTTTTCCTGAGCAAGTTCCATAATCAAACTGCATATATCTCACAGCCCAGTTTACAGCAGTGTTCCACTTCCCTTGAGACTGAGTGTTTTGTGACAACTCCACAAAGCCTCTCATCTGCAGGTACTGGTGAGCTGAGGAAATCTGATTTACAGAGGAGCATCCTCTCAAACAGCCTCGTTGAGTGACGGCTGCTGTAAATTGCCCGTTCTGTGGAGGATCAGTCTCGGAGCTTGAAGCTTGGAGGTGAAAACCATCAGCTGACAGTGAACTGCTCATGTGATATGGTGCTGAGTCTAGCTTATTTAATGCAGAGCTGTAGAAATGTGTGAGTGGACACTGGGGACATAAAGGGCAGATAAAGCTACACATGCCTCCAGGCGACGCACCTCGTAGCCAGGGTGCGAAAACATAGCCTCCCCCTTCAACCTTCAACTCTGGACACTTCTCTTTATAGAGAGAGTGAACGAGGGGAGAATGGAAGACAACCAGGGCCACTCTCATTCTTTCTCTCTCTGTCTATCTATTGTATTTCTGGCCAAACTGTTTCTATTATAAGGTAGTGTTCACATTGAGCCATCAGCCGCTACTGCCTGATCCAAAGTGACAGACCACAGAGGCAGCCTAGCATTCCGCTTCAAGTGCTCTCTCTTTCTCTATCTCTCTTTCTCTTATTTCTGTTTTTCTCTGCTGTCGCTTTCTCTGTCTTCCCTGAATGGCATCTTATAGCTTCACTGAACCTGCTTTCATGTCTGAGGACATACAAGATTCTTCAACTGCCTTACTCTTGTGTGTGACTTCTAATATATACAGCCTCTGCAGATCCCACTCAGAGTCAAAAGGTCTCCTTGTTGTGTGATGTGTGTGCGAGTGTTGCTATGGGTTACATGCCCCAGGGTGAAGCAGAGGCGAGTAGTGCTGAAAATATGGGAGCCATTTTTTCTCTGTTTGTGTGCGCGTCCCGGTGTGTGCACTGTGCAAGCGTGTGTGTGTGCGCGTGCGTGTGTGCATTGTGCAAGCATGAGTGTGCGTGCGTGTATGCGTGTGTGTGTGTGTACACGAGCGTGTATAATGATGCACTCTTTCTTCCATTACTGATAATGTGTTTATGGATGCATTAGGTTTCAGTACTATGTCATTTTCAACATGTTAGTCTAGAATCTAGCTTATCTCCATACATTGTGCTGGATGCTGTTCCTCTGCTAACAGTGACACTGAAGGTCACCAATAGCTGCACAGCTAAACCTTTAAATGAGCACCATTCAAATTCACAGATGACTGCAAAACACTATTATGAATCCTATTTTTGATGAATAGCAGTACCTACTTCAAATATTCCAGCCCTGATTGCATAGCTGGAGATACATTCCCTTGTAAGAGAGAGAAAGGAAAGGCTGGAAGTAATGCTATAAGAATCCTATAATCCTATAAGAATGTATTACTGTCTTATTTTGCAAATAAATCAGATGATGTGCAAGTTTGCACCAGTGCAGTTAAAGAACCCATGCTTTCTGTATACTGGTACACTATTTAAAGAATATTTTTCTCTTAAAAATGCATCTAAGTGGGACACCGTTTTCATTAACTAAAGTCTTTTTTTCTAAGGTAAGCATATGCAGGATCCAAATAAACATAATTCCCTTCAGCAAATCATTGTTCTTGTTCAAAAATGCAAACTGTGGCATTTAAAAGTAAACAGTAAAATGGAATAAAAAAAGTATTATTAGTATTAGTGCAGCTATTAAAAAAACATTATTGAGGCAGTGCAACTCTTCTAAAGCCTTTCACATGTTCACATTCAGAAATCAGGAGGAGGGCTGTCTAAAGTGAAGTGAGTCTCCTGTTCAAAGTGGCATGAGAGAGAGGACCTTATTAAGTACATTCTTAATTTTGTTGAAACATATTAGGTGTTTTATTAAGCTATTATTAGGTGCTTTGTGGTGTTCAACAGTGTTCAACAGCTGTTGAAATAGCTTAGTCCTCCTGGCTATTAGCGCAAGAATAGGGTTAGCCTGACAACTATCATGGCGATAGTTTAATGAGATACTTTGCTAAATGTTTCAGTTTGCCATTTTAGCATATCAAACCATACTAGTACTGAGGAGGTCTTGCGAAAGCGATACATGCAGCAGAAAAGCCTATGTGTGCCAAAACAAAACAAGCAGCAACATGCATGTGATTTGAAAAGTATTGATAGTGCAGGAAATGAATATTGTATTGTTTCAAAAAGTGTGATATCGATATTTTTGACAACACTGGTGGATGGTGCCCCTGTGTACATTGCTATGTGTCCAATAAAGTGCATCTGCAACTGTTATGGCTGGAGGAAAGAAGCTGTGGATGTGGTGGTTGGTTTGAGTCTTAAGGGATCTAAAAACATTGAAAATTGCTAAAACATTATTATAGTGTTCTACAGGTTCTGTCTATGGATTGATGTTAACAGCGCTAACAGAGTCATGAGGGAGGTGTTCAGTAGGAGTTCACTGTGTTGCGTCACAAACTAATACCATGTTCCATGTGAACATGTTAAAGTGTATTGACTGAAACTGGCCTGACTTGTTCCTTCATGTGTGTGTTTTATGGGTGTTTCTAGTTCAAGCTGTGTGATGCAGACAGACATTGCTGAAACTTTGTTGTCAGACTGGGACACATTCCATCATGCAAGTTTCTACAGAAAACTGGGTTTGTCTTTGCACGAGCTATGGTTGTCTAACTGCTGATTTTCACTTTGAGTTGGATTTCAAAAAATTACAGGCTCACTCACTGCAACACAAAAACAGCTGTGTTTTTTTTCTTAACGCTCTGAAACCTCATCAAATTTGATTTGCAGTTGTTATTAAACAAGCCCTCTATAATTTGGTCAATTGGATTTATTGAGTAACAATAGTCAGTGCAGCTCTATGATGTGGACACTAGGTATGAACACATTCTGATAAACACGTTTCATGTGAGCTCTACAGCTGTTCTCTATAACATAGGTAATGTCCTTAATTCAACTCAGGACTCCACACACTAAAACTACTGAAAGAACTTCTTAGACATTTTGCCCCCTCTGGTGGAATTGAAAACGGTTCTAAATATACTGAAAAGGTAACAATACCTGATATATAAAATATTGAAATAATTCATATTTATTGATCCAATTAGGCCCGATATATTGCTTCTTGTCTCAGCTGTATTATTAATGGTCTCATCTTTTAATGGCCTTACCATCTTTATGTACATCCTATGAAACTGGTAGCAGAAAATGAGGTCAGAGAAAAAGAAAAAAATCCATGTATTTAAGCATTTCTAGTGCCTAGAGAGTGTATATTTAACTCTTAGCATTTAATAAATCATCAATACTTGCACATTCTGGTGCACTGTGAAGTCTTGCCTTAGCCCAGTTTTCCATGAACTTATACATTTATTAAAGTTTTTACAGCACCCTACAGTCTTGAAGTATGGATTTTATTAGATGCTGTCAAAACTCATGCAGTTTCAGCTGTGTTCAAAGCTTCATGGCTAGTGGCATCAGATTCTCTTGTTTGAAGCACTGTGGGCTTTTTTCCAGTTCCTTGTCCTTCCCAAGCCGAGAGTCTTCAGTCTCTCTTTCTCCTTTTTCTCTCTCTTGTAGGTGCAGATGACTCTTTGCAAACTCACATGCCACTTTTTGATACTGATGCTGAATGCTAGGCTTTATATAGTGGGAGAGAGACAAATCTTGATTTATAGTTTAACACTGAGTGTCTGTCCCTGTGCCCTCCACCCCCGCAAAGTTCCTCAGAATAGAATTGATCTGTTTACAACTTTATTGACAGTGGCGCAGCGGCTTAATTTGGTCCATTCTCAGGGCACCCTGCTGAGAGCCCAGCCTCACTGAAACACAACCTTTCAGGAGGACCAAACATTTTGTCTGGACCCTAGGACCTGCCATTTTCTGTGGCTTCCTCAGTGACGGACAAACAAAAAGCTGACACTGTCAAAAGTAGACGCATTAAGAAGTTGAGAATGTGTAAAGTACATGTACCCATGGGCAACACAGCCAGCTAGTCACATCTAGGGTCATATGTAGGTCAGTGGACAGTTAGCCATAGCAACAGTAAACCAGTGAGGGAGGTTTGCAGAATGAAATATCTTTTGTGATGTGCAACACCGTGCTCATTTGTGTCATGTGTTAGATGAAACCTTCACAAACTCAAACAAAACGGGTGAAAACTGAAGAAAAAATGTAACAGTTAATGATGTGACTTAGTCAGTAAACTAAACATTAACATTAACAATTCTGAAGTCACTGTAAAATCATATTCCAGACCATATGTTACATCATTTCTATATTTCAGAACCAGGTTCTGGTTGACTGTATGTACTAAATAATAGCCAGTGATAAAAGATTCTTTGCCAGTTTGAGTGAGGTTGTGAGCTTTGAAGTCTATACACATTAAATATGTCCATGTGAAGATTTTGACAGTACCCACTATATTCTGTATGAATATTCAATTCATCATGTGACAAAACATTAAGAAAGTTTAGCAACATAATATACTTATATGCAATACTTTTATACTGAATGAATCTATGTCATCTATTTGATATGCACTTATAAAGAAACCAATATTAAAAAAAAGGCTATGAATGATGATAGCACAGCTATTCACACACATCTGTGTTATCCGTGTTACTGACAGGCAAGGAAAAAACCCCCAAAAAACCCTGATATACAATATATGAAGTTTTGTTATTAATTTCACTTTTATTTATTAGTAATTTCAGTTACCATTTCACTTTGATGCCCTGGACTGCTATTACATAACAGTTATACTCGAATTAAGAAACAATGACCCTAATGGCTGGCACCTTAAATAGTGAGGATGTCAGATAACACAATAGAATTTTTCCAAGAGCCCCCGCCTAGTGAAAAAACGGGTTGTTGTGTTTTGGTAAAAAGAAATGCCTACGGTGACTATTTTTAAGTGTAAACCCTACACTTTAAAAATATGCCCACAAATATGCTTGGTGTCATTTTAAGCTCATTTTAAAGCATTACCCTTAAAGAAAATGTAAAGGTAGGGGTGGGCGATATACCGGTAGACACGACATACCGGTAGAAATTTGTCAACCGATAGAGATTTTGGTCTATCGTCTTTATCGCGATAGAGATCATGTGACGCTGCACGTTAGGTACCGTAATTTCCAGATTAAAAGGCGCATCTGAATATAAGCCGCACCAGCTAAATTTGGGGGAAAATACAGATTGTTCCATATATAAGCCGCACCCGACTATAAGCCGCAGGTGTCTTAATGTTTAATTACTGTATATTACGGTTCCTGCTACCACAGAGGAGATTGTCGGGACAGAGATGACTATTTGGGAACGCAAATATCCCATTTATTAACATTTGAGAAACAATAAATGTTTCAATCAATCAATCAAACTTTCACATGTTTGACATGACAAACAGCATTCGTGCAGTGCACAAATAAAACAACTTCAGTCAAAGTACCATAGTAGTGCAGTATAACAAAAAACTAAGCTTACAGCGCTTGACAAGGCAATAACATTAAATGGCTAAATTTAATTCCTTTTTTTGGGGGGGAGTGAACAGTACATTTAGAATCTTTCACAGTGTTTTTAAACTGCATCGAACTGTTCAAGGGGGAATAATTGTTTGTTTTCATCATATAGTACATTGAAAGTGACCATTTACAATCTACGCTATATGGACAAAAGTTTGGGACATCTGCTCATTCCACCAACAGTGACTTTAATGACATTCAGTACTCGAGCTGACCCTAACTATGGAGCATGTGATAGCTATGTCAGCCAGGAGACTTGACTTGTTTTGGTTTATTTTGCTCTCAAAACCTGGCGTGAACTGTCTGTCTTGCTCTTGCGCTTCCTTGATAGTGTGCCCCTGGTGACCATTAACTGTAAAAATCCATAGATAAGCCGCACTGTTGTATAAGCAGCAGGGTCCAAAGCAATTGAAAAACAGTGTGGTTGTTTTTGTACTTAAAGTAATGCTGCAATTCACAGTTTAAATAAAATTACATTATATGAAACAGTTTCTTTGGGTTTGAATTTTTATTTATGCATTTCCAGATACAAATTGCTATATTGTGATATTATTATTGAGGTAGAAAATTGCTTCTACCGTGATAGAAGATTTTGGTTATATCGCCCACCCCTAAGGTAAACCCATATTCGCCTTTTTATTGAATTAAACTGCAACTCTGCAGTATTGGGTCACCACAGCGAGGTGAATGCTATTTGGAGTATAAAACATGATCTACTCCGGCTAAAATTACAAATGAGGGCTCATTGGATAGGTCTCCTGAAGATCTACCGAACTGTGGAGTTTGAAGTAAGGCTGTGGGACAAAAGTATTGGGCCACAGCGATGAGGTGAACGGGATGAAAACAGAAAAAATATATTTATTGCCACAAAAAAAACCCAAAAAAAACAAAGGCGGATGATATTTCCAGTTTCCACTTTATTGTTGGGATTTCCACGTAAACCATGTGTTCGGTCCACGACTCCTGATCCCCACAAAACTGGGGGATTACAGTATTCTGAAGTTCTGAAATTCTGTTCAGAATGCCCCCGTCCCAGATTAGATTAGCTACTTCTGACACACTTGGGTGAAGAAGTAGCTAGCATCGGATTCCAACAGAAAACGATGGACGTTTGAAGTGGAAAAGCTTTTGTGTCCTAGACTGAGGAGCGTGGGAAAGGTGTCAGATGGATTAACAGAAAGTAATGTCAAGCTCAGACCAAAGTAATCGAGCTGACACGTACTCCCTCGCCATGGCAATTATGTTTGCATGTCACACAATCTGCGGCTGGCTGGTCTGGCTATGTGATTGCTGTGCAGTGAAGCTTGTTTTAAAGTTAGTCACTGACGCATATGCTGCAGGGATTAAGCCCTTAACAACGGCACAGATTTGGAGCTGTTTCAGGCTTTCGACTTTAGTGTCTTTGCACTGTAGTGACTTACTTCTGTGCAGTATTGCCATCAAATTGCCATAAATATTACTGAGTCAACAGTTGCGGTGTAGCATGGAGCAAGTTAACACTGGCAGTTGGCTGTTTAGCTCCAGATGTGGTGTGTGTGCATGCATACGTGTGTGTGCGGGTGTGTTTGTTTGCCTCTGATGTATTTTTAGACATTTTGAATTATGAATGCCTGACAGCAAGCCAGTCCTACTCTCAACAGAATACCACTTCTCTCACCTGCGTGCCTACACACACACACACGCACACGCACACACACACACACACACACGCACACGCACACACAAACTCACTCAAATTCAAAAGCAATACAAGTGCGTGTGTGTGTGTGTGTGTGTGTGTGTGTGTGTGTGAGGATGCGAGGTTTGGTGTGGTTGTGTGGTGTTGTAAAGAAAAAATAAATAAAACAACAAAAAAACACAAAACAATAAAAAAAACCCCTCCTGAATCAAATTTTCTGCTTTACCTTTGAACTGCTTATCACTGGCTCTTTAAGCATAACCCTACATCTGTCTTTCCCTTTTACAATTCAATCTCCCATGCTCCATGCTTTTCCCGGACCACTTTTTTTTAGAACCTCAACAGACCTGGGGCCTTGCTCTGTGTCTGTGTGTGTGTGTGTGTGTGTGTGTTTGTGTGTGTACTTTGCTCTCGTGTAATTTGGATAAAGTCAGTATTTGTTTGTTTTGTTTGTTTGAGGCAGACAGTGATACTCTGACCTTCACCACTGTGTATCACCTGAAGAGAAGAGTCATAACAGCCTAAATACACATGCATAAATATCCCCAAACACCTCTCTCACTGAAAGTGTGTGTGTGTGTGTGTGCGTGTGTGTGCGTTTGTGTGTGTTGGTGTCTGCAGGGCTCTAACGCCTTGTCTCTATGAATGTGTCTAAGTCTGCGTAAATCCGTTTCTAAGCTGCGGATTTCAGACGCACAGTTGGTGCACCTTGCTTCCCATCACACACAGCAATCCCCCCTCTCTATCTCTCCCTCTTTCTCTCTGTTTCTGATGGCCTGTCTCTCTCTTTTTTTTCTGTCTTTTTTCTCTATCTGTATCTCCTTCAATCTCTCTTCTCGCTGTCTCTTTTTCTCTGTATCTTTCTCATTCACTCTTCTCTCTGTCTCGCTGCAACTGTCTCTCCTTTGTACTCCTGTCTGTCATTCTCTCTCTCTCTCTCTCCCTCTCTCTCTTTTGCTCCTTCGCTGTCTTTCTCTCACACTCTTTCTGTGTCTGTGTCTTGCTCTCATTTTCTGTTGTTCCGCCTGTTTTCTTTCTCTCACTCTTAGCTCTCTCTATCCGTATCTCTTGCCACTGTGTGTTTCTCTCGTTTCCCTCTCTCTGTATCTCTCTCCATCTGTTTTTTTCTCAGTATCTGTATTTCTGTCTCTCTCTCTCCTCACTGTATGTATCTTTTTCTGTCTTTCTCTGTATTTGTCTCTCTCATACTTTCTCACTGCATCTGTCCCTCTCACTCAAACATAACACACACACTGAGACAACATAAGTAGAGCTCAGTCATTTCTCACAGATGGTCTATAAGCAATCGAGGAAAATACTTAAAATTAGCTGTGTGTGAGCGTGACAGAGGTAGAGATAAGAGGGAATGAGAGAGAAAAGACAACACAGATAGAATGACAGAGAGGCTCCATAAAGCCCCACTTCCATTACAGACAATGATGAGGGTAGTGCTGGGTGAAAGGACAAACTCGCCTGTGTGTTGAAGGTGAAAGCTTTATTCAGCTTACAGTGCCCTTCTGATGTATTGACTCAGGTGTGCTCAACCCGTAGAAGTCACAGTAATGACCAAAGATTACTAGAATGGTGTAGGGCAGTTTTAATTATTGCTCCTAGCTCATTGACAATGTGGGTTCTAAAAACACAGGTCCTTTCAATTAATGTGGTTGGAAAAATGTGGATATGTCTGCAGTATTAGAACATTTTTTCTTTATTATATTTTTATTGGTTTACAGTATAGCGAATACCATACTCAATATTTCGTCAGAAATATAAAAAGTTGCACTGGGGGGCAATAATTGTAGGAAAGTTGTAATAATAAAATAATAATAATAAAAATATTCATTTTGTTTCAGAAATAAAATTCTTTCTTGAAATTAATTTCTTCTTTGAATAATTTCTTAGGGTAGGGTTTTTCATATTTTTGTTTAAGATTAAGCTGATAAACAAGAAAGCTGTTATTATTAAATGGTTTTTTTTTCGTTACTGAGGGTGTTAATAATTTTGGAGATTCTCTGCGACATTAAGAGACATGCTATATCTTTAATTGTGAAGCGGGGTGTTTTAAATATATGTCATTTATATACAATTTTTATTTGTGGGTCATATTTGATATTCCAAACTTATTACAGAAAGGGCAGCAAGAATTCTGTTTTCTGTGTTTCTTTATGTACTGTGTCTGAACAGCAGCATGTGATTTATTAGTGATTCAGTTCAACACTGCCGTCTGAACATCCGCCATATGAACTCAAACTTTTAACAGCACTAACTTTAGTTCTAAATCAGTTTGATTTGTTTACCTAGGAGACTAACCTCAGATGGATCTCTTTCAAAGCTCACTTTTTCCTTTACTTCTACCAGGCAAATATCATTGGGGCAGCTGGTAGCCTAGTTGTTAGGGCATTCGCCCTGCGACCAGAAAGTCCGGGTTCGATTCCCAAGACCGCTAGGCACCGCTGAGGTACCCTGAG